>JAGVVM010001165.1:0-61096 GCA_019149425.1 Psidium friedrichsthalianum | reverse complement strand
AAAAGATTGATCACATGCTCGTGGTCAACCGACGTCACTGACTTAACAAGTATATCGACCTCCCCCCACCGCTCACTAAACTTTCGACACTTTCCTGCAGTATCTGCCTACAGGAACACATGAAATCCGCCAAAAGTAATTAACTTCGCAGTTGCCTCAACCTACCCGACCATCACAGTTAGGTCGATTGGAAAAAAAAAATCCAAGAAGAAAATTTGTGTAGAGGCCTCGTGCTTTTTTGGTGAGAGACAGTTTTGAGATCTCAACAACCAAGCTCATGCTTGAAATCAGAAACGATGGAACCGCGATGCATATGTTATCTCTTCGTTCCTGCGAATGCCGTACTGGTTTCATGACGCATAATCATCGCGAGAAAAGGTACAAATGCAGAGGGGGCGAGCAATTATCGGCGGATATATGAAGAACAACACTAAGAGACACCATCGATTTTCCACGGTCACCCTTAGTACGAGTCGCCCGGTCTTCAGCATCATTGGTTAAAAATGAAGATCAAAATTATCCGGTGTATCTTCGCTTCAGTTCTTTTGAGCGCTGATCGTACGTCGTCACAATCGCGACGCATTATTCTGTCAAAATCGAGTAGCTTTTCTCACCTAATTATAGAGTGCTTTGCAACGAGATGAACATATTCACTTTCACAGTGTTATTGCAATTTTGGACATCAGGACATTGGTCTTTTGCTATCGATAGGTATGGTATTATTGGCCAACCGTTTCATGTTCCAATAGTTTTCCTTAAAAATCTCCAGCGTTTCTGTGATCATTGAGCATGTTGCCGACTTGGGGAGGGAGGAAGGGAGAGGGGAGAGAGAGAGATTCAAACATGACATAGAAATTGCAAAGGTGGTCACCAACAAGCCAACCTACCGTCTCTCTCTTTGACATATATCCGTGGAAGGGAAAGCGGTGAGTGGAGAGACCTTCTTATTCAAGGCAGACAACGGTATGAACAATTTTACCATTAATCCGAACGAATCAGTAATTTTAATTCTCTAATGAGAAAAGCTAACATGACGGCCTCACACATGCATATCATATGTCTGCATGATATGCTTGTTAGCCAAAAGTCTATCACGTCTGACATGTACGGTTTAAGCTGGCACCGTTGAGTTATGATGGTACTGTAAGTGCTTCTCAAATCAAAGGTGGACAAAGTGGTTCGGTAAAATTTTGCCCCCATAAATGCTTCATTTTTTCAATATATATAAAATAGGATGCGGAATTAAATGCTAGCGTTGTGGCTAACCAAATGTGGCTCTGGTCAACCTCCCCACTCGACCCCACTTTAATGGCTTCTCACTATAAATACCATCTTCATGTCTCGCACTTCTCCATATACTCTCTCTCTTTCATATTGAAGCTCAGGGAAGTCTATCAGCCATGGTGTTCCCAACGGTGCTCCTCAAGCTAGCAGAGTGGCTCCTGTGCCAGCTGCTGGCCGACTCGTGTTACAGAGCGGCCATGAGAATGAAGAACTGCGGATTCCTCATCACCAACACCAAGAACCCATCTCTCCGATCACCACCATCGCCACAAGCCCAACAACAACCCCCGCAAAGTCCCTTCCCTTCCGTCACCAAGTGCTCCTCGCAAGGCAGAGAGTCCGAGACCTTGGTCTGCGACATCCATGGCGCCCTCCTGAGACCCCAGTCCTTCTTCCCTTACTTCATGCTTGTGGCCTTCGAAGGGGGTAGCATTGTCAGGGCGTTGCTCTTGCTGCTGTCGTGTCCCGTCTTGTGGGTCCTGGACCATGAGCTCAAGCTCAGGGCGATGATCTTCATCTCCTTCTGTGGGCTCAGGGTCAGGGACATGGAGAGCGTGAGCAGGGCTGTGCTGCCCAAGTTCTACCTTGAGGGACTCCATGCTCGTGCCTATGAGGTCCTGGCCTCGGCTGGTCGCAAGGTGGTGTTCACCAGCGTCCCTAGGGTCATGGTCGAGGGCTTCCTGAGGGAGTACTTGAGGGTTGACGATGTGGTGGGGACTGAGTTGCGGACGCTCGGGGGTTACTTCACCGGCCTCGTTTCCGGGTCGGGTCTGCTGGTGAAGCACAGGGCACTGAAGGCCTACTTTGGAGAGAGAAAGCCCGAGATTGGGCTCGGAGGTCCGAGCTTCCATGACCATCTTTTCATCTCCCTCTGCAAGGTGGTACATTCTACCAAACAATTAGCGGGTCATTTTGGGAAAGTCTGAAAGTGCATGACAGTTGTACTTTTTTCCTCTTCAAGGAAAATCCAATGCACTAGAATGTACCGTACTCATTCCTCAGGGAAAGCACACTTGCTGCTCTGTAGCTACTATATTTGTTCCATGTCCTTATTCCTTTGCCGTTTGCAAATTTGACAGGAGGGTTATTTGGTGACCAAGGAAGAGGCCACGGGCAGTGCAGGCTCGGTGGTCTTGCCCAGGAGCAAGTACCCGAAGCCGCTGGTGTTCCACGACGGGAGGCTCGCCTTCTTGCCGACCCCACTCGCCACCCTCTCCATGTTCCTGTGGCTTCCCCTCGGAATCGTCCTGGCCATCTTCCGGCTCTTGGTGGGCATCTATCTCCCTTACAAGCTGGCCATCTTCTTTGGGACAACGAGTGGCGTGAAGTTCCACATCAGCGGGTCGAGACCCGCGAGGTCAGACCCGAGGAAGGGGGTCCTCTACGTGTGCACCCACCGGACCCTCCTCGACCCGGTCTTCCTCAGCACATCCCTCGGACAGCCTCTGACTGCAGTCACATACAGCCTCAGCAAGATGTCCGAGATCATAGCCCCGATAAGGACGGTGAGGCTGACCCGAGACCGAGCCAAAGATGGAGAGACCATGCAGAAGCTGCTGAGCGAAGGTGACTTGGTGGTGTGTCCCGAGGGAACTACTTGCAGAGAGCCGTACTTGCTCAGGTTCAGCTCGCTGTTCGCCGAGCTGGCCGACGAAATCGTCCCAGTGGCGATGGACGCGCATGTGAGCATGTTCTACGGGACGACCGCCAGCGGGCTCAAGTGCCTCGACCCCATCTTCTTCCTCATGAACCCTAGGCCTTGTTACCACGTCCGGGTCCTGGAGAAAGTGCCTCGAGAGCTCACGTGCGCTGGCGGTCTGTCGAGCCACGAGGTCGCGAACAACATCCAGAAGCAGCTCGCCGATGCTCTGGGGTTCGAGTGCACTAGCCTGACCCGGAGGGACAAGTATATGATGCTCGCAGGCAATGAAGGAATCGTCAAGGAGAAGAAGGAGAAGAATACATTCTAGCCAGCTTGAGATTGTTAATGGTTACTTGAATTTTTTTTTTTTTCAACCCTCCTCTCTTTCTTTCGTAGTAACTACCATTATGTGTAGGTTTTGATATCACCTTAAGTACTTTGGACGTGAATATATTCATTTACTAGGCGTTAGAATTGTGGCCCGTGGCATCATCATCATCATCGCCATCGTCATCGTTCCATGTATTAATTGATTGTCTGCAGGGTTGTTCCCATCATCAGTCCACAGTTCTGCTAGCTTTTGCATGCAGTGGGCGATCCTTTTTTATTTTTTGGGCCCCTTTGATGTTTGCTTTAATAAGTCAACTTTTTTTTGTCTCTAGTTGCAAGTCAAAGAGGTGCGTTGAGAATTCATATTCTTTTGCCTAGAATGGAGCGTTTGTTAGGTTGACTACTTTAAAAGGCTGAAATCTAGTTTGCCAACATTTATTATGCAGCGTCGAGGAGAGATCTCACATTCAAGCCCCACATCTTCTACACAGATAAAATCACAAGCCACCCTAGATTAAAAATTTGCATGCAACTGAACAACAATATTCATTTGGCCATCCATTGGATCGAATCCAGTTGTTTCGACACGAACTTAATGTTACCCGGGTTGGTAATAGAAAACTTCATCCATAACTTCAATAACATGCAAGTCCGAGAAGAAGCAAAGTAATTGAAATTCAGAGTCTACTTCTGCAATGACTCGATGCGATGACCATCATAATAAACATGGCAATAACCATCGCGGGAGTTGCGTTTGCAAACGCTAATCTTGACAACTTTTAACTTATCCCTGATAGTAACTTGAAGAAACTTCTCTTCCCATGACCATTCACGGGGACCATCAATCTCCTGTCATCCACGGAATCGCAAGCTTTGACTTTTCTGGTTTTTTTTTTTTTTTAATTAAGGTTTTGGTGGTGGGTAACATTTAAGCCTTCGGATTCTCCCGAGTTCCTATACCACGTTGAGATGCGTGCATGCAAATGTGGGAATCGATCGCTTGGGTGGCAGTGTCGATTCTTGTGGCAACGGCAATGAATGATACGATAAATGCTAAGTGGTCCTCATGATGGAATTTAATCCATATTAACAACGTAGGTGCATCAAAATCATGACATCAGCTCTTCGATGGAAATCAAAAGTAGGAGGAGAAAGGTAACAGGTGCTTGCAACCACATAATTCAATGGCTTTGTCCCTAGTTTCTTATTCATTTCTCAAGTAATGGCTCCGGAACAATTCTCTCTTTCTCTTTCCTTTTTTTTTTTTTACGCTAGAATCCAGAAGCTATCTCCACCAATTTCATGGATTCGATAAGATGAAGTCGACGGAGTACGGAGTTATAGAGAGATTATTTTGACTTCTTATAGAGGGTGTCATTTTCTTTTCGAGAAAAAAGAAGACAAAATGTCATTAAATTTTGATCTCCTATACAATGTCATTTTTGAACTTTTAATTCATTCAATGCGGTCCTTGAACCTAGTTCTTGAACTTTCAATTTATTCGGTTTAGTCCATCAACTTCCCATAAAAAGGTCAAAAGTTTTCATATTTTACATTATTATTCAGATTTTTAAAAATCCTTTTCATACCAATATATTTCGTATCTCAACAAAAAGTATATCTATATCCTTTTATCACTTTTTTACATTTTCGGTTTTTATAAATATCATGTTAGGTTAACATTTCCTATCTTAAATTGCTTCAAAGAAGGGCCTGATCGAAGGGTATTTTTGCCCTTTATTATTATTATTTTTTATTTTTACCTTTTATTTTTATTTTTCCTTTTTTTTCCCTCCTAAAGCCATTGCCAGCCTCAGGCTGCCCTGGCCTGGGCAACGCTGAGCTGCCCTTGCTTGGGTTGGCGTCGAGCGAGGATTACCCTCGCTAGCCCAGGTGACACGAGGGCTACCCTCACTGGATCCAGTGAGGGTCGCCCTTGCCTAAGATAGCCAAGCCGCCCTCACCAATGCTGTCCCAGGCAAGGGTGGCTAAGGCTGGTGATGGCCAAGGGAGGGGAGGGAAGAAAAAAGAAAAAGAAAAGGAAAACAAAAAAAAGAAAAAAATGATAAAAATGATAAAAATGCCCTTCAGCTAGGCTCTTTTTTGAAATAATTTGAGCATTTCAGGCCTTTATTTGAAATAAGGTTCACTTCATGCCTTTATTTGAGAAAATAAGGCTTTGTTAGCCTTTTTCTTGTCTTTTTTTTTTTTGAAATTTTCCCAAACACTTATGTGTAAGTTAAAAAATTGTGAATATGATATAGCTAAATGAGGTCATATTTTTAGTATCATAAAGACACAAACCGTAATGGAACTATAATTAAGATATACTTAATGGAACTATAGTATTTGTATAGACACAAAACGTAAAAAAAATTATTAAAAAGATAGCATTTAAATCCATTCTAAAATCTAGGCAATAACATATTTATGAAAACTCGTGAATTGTATAGAAGGATGATTTGATATTATTATGAAAAGTTGAGGGACTATATTGAACAAATTGAAGGTTTATAGATTAGAATGAACATTTCAAAACACTTCAAGGACAACATTGAACTAAGTAAAAGTTCAAGAGATATTTGCACAATGGACCAAAAGCTAGGATTATTTGTGTCATTTTCCTTCTTCTTCTTCTTCTTTTGTTTTTGTTTATCATGTTCAACATGTGCACCACAAAATATATGGGAAGAGTACAAAAATAGTCCTAAATATATTGCATTTGTACCAATTTAATCTTACACATTTAATTGAACCAATTCAATTTAAACCTTTTTGCATCGATACCAAGTGAGTCCAACCTACTAATTTTGGTCAGAAATTTTTGACGTGGACGCTAGCTATTCTACATAGCACTGCTAATGATGACATGAACATTTTTAATACATATTTTAATAATTTTTTTAGTTCTTTCTTCATTTTTTCTTTTATGTGCTTTACTTTTTCTTCTTCTTTTTTGCTATTGGCCGGCGGCCTTGGGCAAGGTTACGATGCCCATATCAAGGGTGAGGGACGGCCCTTGTCGGCCCACAACCAAAAAAAAAGAGAGAGAAAGAAATAAAGCACAAAAAGGAAAAGGAAAGAGAACCAAAAAATTATAAGATATTAAAAAATTAATAAAAAATTAATAAAAAATGTCCATGTTAGTAATTTCCAGTAAAATTAACCGAATGGACTCAATTTAAATGCCCTTACTCTATGTTTTTTTTTTGTATCGAAAGTGTCCGGGCCAACGTCCGTACGGATCGCGCACCTCGACTAATCCTCCGGGAGGGCTAGCGCAGCATCCCACCGCCACGACCCTCTGCTTAAATCACCAGTACCCAGTGAGATTCGAATCCAAGACCTCTCGTGAAAGGACCAGAGCGCAAACCAGTTGGGCCACCGATGGTGGGTGCCCTTACTCTATGTAACACTTGATTTTTAGCAAATTTATTTAGAAAATCCATAAAATTCATAAAATTGAAAAATCAACTTTGGGAAACTTGGCTAAGCCTAGGGAACCATTTTTTGACCAAAACATAATTTTTCATATTTTAGTATTTTTTAGCATTTTATTTTCAAAAATTCATAGAAAAAAAAAAGAGAGAAATTAAAAAATCAACTTTGGAAGCCTTGACCAAGCCTAAGGAACCATTCTTGAATAAAAAATAATTTTTCATATTTTTCGCATTTTTTAGTATTTTCGGAAAATAAAAAATACTTGAAAATTAATAAAAAAATCAATTGTGGCAAAAAAATACAAGAAAATAGTAATTATTTTGATTTTAATTTTCACTTCAATTTGGCCCAAGAAAATAAAAAAAATAATTCGGAATTGTGGTTTACTTTGTTAACCATATTTTCGAATTAATTACCAAAAATTCTAGAAATTTCATTTTAGTTCTGTTATTTTTCATTTTTGAATTTTTGGAGTCGTGAAATTTTCCTATATTTTCCAAAATTATATTCCAGTCCAAAAGTTCACGGAACTAGCAGATTTTGCGAAAAAGGCCCGACAGTGCAGTTTTAAATTTGCAATTAGTCCCTAAAACACTTAAAATTCAATTTAAAATTTTCTAAGGACTAAATGAAAAATCAGGGCACGTCACCCCCTAGTTTTTGGCTTCTAAATCCATTGGTGGAATTTTTTTTTGCAAAAAAAGACCATCTAGGGTATGGATTTTGCAAAATGGGTCCTCGTGTCAAATTTGGAAATTAAGATTTTAATACAAATTTTAACAATTTTTGGGGGAAATTCGTTTTTAGACAGAATTAATGCCTCAGAGTCCAATTTTGGGATTTAATTTCTTAAATTTTGAAATTTAGGGGGTCAATTTTTCAATTTTCACATAACCGGGTCTACCGGGTCGGACAAGATCCGACCCGGCGACCGATTAGACTTCTTCCCCAGAGTCTCGTGCGAACAGAATGGGGGGACGATGGGATTCCTAACCAACTCTGAATTCCATTTGGGGTATAAATGGGAGGTTTGGAGGAGATTCTCAGGTGGCTACAACGGATTAGAGGGGTCATTCTTCGATGAGCATAACGGCTGAGAAGGAGAGAGAGAAAGGAGGTTCTCGGAACAAAGGCAGACCCCCATTGAAGGAGGAGCCGAGAGCTTCAGAGGAAGCTCCGCCGCGATCCAGACCACGTCGGGTCTCGCTGTTCATTGCCGAAGCTTCAGCAACTCCTAAGGAAGCTCCAGAACCTGACGAATCGTGATTTCATCACCGAACAAGGTATGTCTCTGTTTGGAGCTCTCGAAGCATCATCCATGGCCGATCAAGATTTTCCTTTTCATTGTTGCTAAGGTTTTTTTTCCAAACTGCTCCACGTACTCCTCTGATCATCGTTGGATGATTTTTTTTGCTTGATTATGCATGAAACCTCCGAGTCGGTTTCCATTTACCTTCGACTGATTCTGAGTTCATGAGCTCGTTTCGCACGAGAACGAGCCAATTCAAGCATCAGGTAAGTCTTCTCGTGCCCTCACGATGTTGCTTGATGATTTTAATGGTCTGTATTGTGTTAGATATGGCTAGGGCGAAGCTTCGCCGGAGGATAGCTTCGGTCGAAGCTTGGACAGGTGGTTTTCACTTGTTATTTTTGCTGCGTCTGTGGTATATGTTGATAGGGAGGCCTTGAGGATTAGTTTGGTGCAGAATAGGTACAAAACAGGGGCATCTGGACTTTGATTTGGCCGCGCCAGTGTTCAGGTGGATTCGCCGGCGATTTGAGTTTGACCGGTACCGTTTAGGCTGGCTTTAGGTTGTTTCGAGGCCAAGATCTAAGCGTGTTGGCTTTAGGACGTTTAGAAGTGATTTTAGATCAAGTTTAAGGGGGAAGTTGGACGTTTTTTGGGTGAGTTTTCATGTTCCGGCGGCCTCACCGGAGTCACGACCATTCTGATCGCCTTCTCCGGCGAATCGTTGACTCGGTCAACAAAACTTGACCGAGTCAACGATGACGTGGCGCCACGTCAGCCAGCTTTTCTTTGAAAATAAAAAATAATAAAAACCTTTTCTTGAATTAAAAAAATAAATTTTCAAATAAAAATAGAGGGTCAGATCTAATGGTGATGTTGGTGCCATATGTCAAAATCTGGAAATTTTGGGATTAAAAAATCATTTTCTGATAAAAATGGTTTTTTTCAAAAAAAAAATAAAATTGAAAGTTCTCTTTTAGTTGAACGGTTAGATGTTTGCCACGTGGCTCTCTTGAGCCGTAAGATTTTTCCTTAGGCGGGAAAAAAAAAAAGAGGATAAAGAAATTCGAAAATTCGAAAATTCAAACTTTTCCCCAAAATTATGTCTTTTTTGCCTCGAGTTAACCTGTTCAGATTTTTGGGTTGGGCTCGGGTTAGTGGCCGATCGATTAGACCTAGTTCGAAGAATTAAATAGAAAAATAAAAAAAATAAAAAATATAGGAAAAATTCATAAAAATCGTAAAAAAAATTTCTAAAAAAAATTCTAGAAAAATAAAAAAAAATTCAGAAAACTTAGGAAATGTCCAAAAATGGGGGAAATTCATAAAAGTCATAAAAAATTCTGAAAATATCCCAAAAATAGGGAAAGTCCTTAGAAAGTCATAAAAAATTCTAAAAATTTTCAAAAAATTCAGAAAAATTCAGAAAAAAATTCTCAAAAATTGTGATAGGGAAAAACCACATTCAACTATTTTGACCTATTTTCACATTTTTGACTTTCTGAGATTTGAAAAATGACGATTTCACCCCTCTAATCAATCTGACCCCAAACCATTCCAAATCATCGCTAAGCTTAATTGCCTTTAAGGCTTCTCTAGACTTGTTTTGACTTGATTTGATGTGATTTTTCTGTATATTAATTCCTTGACTACGCACTTATTTCTATGATTGTGATTGATAGGACAGATAATTCTATCTGCATGAACCTTTTAGACTTCTAGGATCTACCTTACCCAAAGAACACCTGCATGAATTCTATAGATTAGGAAATCACTCAACTTAGGTACTGAAATGGGCGTCGACTGACGAATCGATGTAACTAAGTCCCTGAACCAATTTCTCTAGTTTTCGTAGAATCGAACGATCTCTCCCAATCGCTCGATAGGGTTTCCAATCATACCCTCCAAAACATGATTGGTGGCGACTCCGATGGCATGTACACTAATCACATGTCACCCGATCACACTAAGGTCGATCTCGATTTTAAATTTCTTCCTGACGTGATTTGGTGTGGGCTTGGAAGGGCACGTGCTAAACCTCGATATTAATATGGGCTTAGCAATCCATTAGCCCGCTTCCCGCTCGCGCGAGGAGAGGGTCGCAACACTCTAGTTGTCACACTTTAGGGGAAAAAAAAACATTTGTTGCCCGGTTCATGGTAAGCTACCACTATGAACTAGAAATGCCCTCGCCTCAAATGCAAAGATATTTAAAACTAAATTAGTCGAAGCTACTGCTATGAACTAGAAATGCCTTAGCCTCAAATGCAAAAAGATTTAAAATTAAATTGATCAAATTAAAAAGTTTAAAATTGAATTGATATCACTACAATAATTTTATGACTTTTTTTGGTACTTTTTCCGCAAAATAAACGCATATCCATAATCATTTTGACACAAAAATGATCACGAGCTTATCCTCTATTGTGCCCCACTACCAATACCCATTTCGAAACCCACGATGAGGAGCAACCCTAGCCATCATCGCATTCCATGGTGAAAAAGGACATATCAAGAAGACGCGTGAGTGAAGAATCAGTCGATTGAGAGATGTGCCTTACGGGACCAATCTAAGTCCATGACGAGATCATAAACACAAGTTGGCTTCAACTCTTTTAAGTTAAACATTTCGCAGAGATCAATCTATAACCATGCAAGTCTCTAAGAAAAACATCTTGGCAATTCGAGTGTTCTACATACCGCTAGACAAAAATCAAAACATGATAATGTCGACCAAAAGAAATATCAGGGCATATCACATGTGGTAATTCCGCTCTCCAGTAATAACCTCGTCTTAGAGTCATTCCCGATATCGGCAAACTTATTTTTCTTTCCTCGCACCAGGAACAATCTGAAGCTACTGCGGTTGACAACAAATCCGATCATCACCTCATCTCACCCTACATAATCCCCCACTCTGATCAGGGATTCAGTAGTCACGGAAACACTACAAGTCGTGAGAAGTATAATGTCAGGCACACCACAAGATCATTGTGTATATATCTTGTAAAAATCTGCAAGGTAGTCCATTTTGTCACTTCAGAGTCTCCTCGAATAAAGCTCGTTGCTGTACATGTACGTGGCTTGGTTAATGGATTCTGGAAGCAAAAATCAGCCAACTCAGTGTCATGACAAGAGACACGATGCAAGTCAATTGGGAAGCCGACGAAGTGGAAGGGCCTGAAGGCACGGCACCGTAAACCGTGGCCCCACTAGAGTTTGTGGTGTTCAAGATTGATGAAGCTGTGCTGCAGATTTCAGACATATACGTATATGAGACACATCATTGACGGTGAAGATCCCCTCAAATTCTCGTAATAACATACAAGGGAAGTCAGACAACGAAGTTGGGAAAATTCACCTCGTGGATTGATATTGACATGTAGAAGTACCTGGAATCATGAGGATGAACAGAAAAAAAATCAGCAAAGGGGAGATTGCAAATGAAACTTTGCCCACGTACCGGAATCAGATGATTGATCGCAGAATGTTGTATGCAATGGACAGATTAAGAAGATCAAATGGAAAACTTATGGTTCAGACGAAATGTTTTATGCTCCAGTCGATTCGTCTGATGGTTTTTCTCAACCCACCTAGTTTTCACTATCACAGAGCTGTCATCACTTCTATTTACTTTCTTGTCTGGGAGAATTGCTGCCACTGCCAGAACAACATGCTATTTTCCATTTTGGTATACAAGACAACAGGCTGTGCTTCTTAAAACAATGCATGAATTCTTGCGTTATTACATTACATCAGTTGGTTGGCAGGAAACTATCTAATTCAGATTGGCTCTGTACCCAATTGCTAAAACTTTTTTTCCTTAGAAGAAAATTGTGGTATCTTTATCAGGCAAGAGGGTCAATGCTTAATGCTGAAGTTGGCAGCCTAAGCAGCACATTTTGGGCTTGGGCCTAGGCCTAAATCATCTGCCCTACTTTTGCAGATGGGGCAAGAGAGGGCCAGGCTAAACAAGATGAGCGAGGAGGCCCCTCCTAAAGGACAACGAGTAGGAATGTCGTGTGAATCTCTAGGAGGGCTTCAACTTTTTCTCACCAAGACTAGTTATTAAATCACACTCAGTATGAACAAATCAACATTGCCTTAGATACAGAACTACATATGCAAGGGTAAAAAGTAGAAGTCAGAGCTCACTTGGGTCAGTGCTGGTAACAACAGCTGCTCCTCCAAAGCTGCAGCTTGTGGGAACAGGATTCTTCTGATAATACTTATTGAACGCATATGACGCGTGATCGCGCACCGTGTTTGGGTTGTAACAGCTCCCGCTGGGCTGAATTGCCGAGCAGTCAGCTCCGCCGTACCCGCAGGCATAGTCCAGAGCGACTTGCAGGGCAGTCTGCGACATGCCCTGGCTTGCAATGCACCAGCTAGAACTCAAAGACGGGGCAAAGTCACTGTGGGCGGGTACGCAGTGGGGGTCATCATGGTTGGCGGGGCCGATTCCGGGTTCGACGTCGGGTTAACCACCGGATTGGTGGAAGCGAAAGGGGCTGGAATGATGATGGGACAGTTGTGATCGGATTTGTGATGTCCTTTTGGCCGGAAGGTGAGGAGGGTTGGTACTTCTTTACCTGGGCTACTTCATTGGCGTATCCAACTGCTTCCTTCCTTGTCACAATCCACCCTGAACCTGAAGCTGTCGACAAAAGTTAAAGGAGGGGTCTATACTTTATTTCTCTTTTGTACATAACCATTCTTTAACAGCAAGAAAGAGAACAATTCTTGTCTTCTACTGCATCTACTGAGGATTAGGTACTGTAACTGAATTCTGAAACACGCCCCGGCCAAATCCCTCTTTTTCCTTTTTTCACACCGTTTTTCCGTCTGTAAAATTTTCAATTGATTCTCTGGTATATCTCCTAAATTTTCCCACAGGGAAAGACGGCGTTACACCCAACTATGGAATTACTGTTCTAGTAGGAACATGATCAACAGTCGATTAGAACAAAGTGGCTAAAGGGGGGACAAAGGAAAAAAATAAAGGGAGTTTCATGATTTGAATACTGCTGCGATTGGGCGAAAAGGTCAAACAATCAAACGGCGCAGGGAATAAAAATATTTCTTTTTTCCAGCGCTCGAAAGGGTGTCCAGGGAACCGAAATTCCAGATTTCTATGAGCACCAAGTGTTTTCACACAGCCGAATACACGGAGACCACCCTGAACTGAACCGATGAAACAATCAGACCTCCCAAGCCCATAATTCCATTCCACAGCTCGATCTAATTGGTCCCAAAAAGCTAAAAATCGAACCGCTCGATTTACCCCGTGAGGAAAGACAACCAGCGAAACGCATGGAGCTGCTGGGGGCAGCGGGAACTATATTCGGACTGGTTCGAGCGCTTGCAGTGCTGACTCAGATCACAATCTAGAGAGAAGTATAAGAGAAGCACGGAAATGTTCTGACCTGAACGCAGGAAGAGATGGCATAGCAGGATTATCGCGTAGCGAACACGCTTTCCACCCATATATGGTCGTCGAATCTCGCCAGCCTCCCTCCTCCTCCTCCTTCTTGTACGAAAGGGGATAAAAAGCTTCACAAAACCTCAGACGGGAGAACTAGCGGGCGGTCTGGGTCGAAAGGGAATGGGGGGTTTTATACCCTTTGGCGTAAAGATGACAGCTTGAAGAGCGGGAGGGAGGGAGAGAAAGCAGGAGCAGAGAGACATTAGGAGAGAGAAAGCAGTAGAGGGAGGGGAGGGGAGGAAGGTGCAGAAAGGAGGGAAAAGGTGGGGGAAGAGGGGGGTTGAAAAAAGGGGCGGAAAAGGGAGTGATAATCTTTGAGAGAGAGGGGGGCTGGGATGCGGAGGGAGGTGGGTTGTGTGGATTCAAGTTCGGTGCGTGGTATGTGCGAGTGATGATTGCAATGACGGTGATGATGCTTATGTGCGTTCATCGCCCCCTCCCCTTTTCCTTTGCTCTAATTCTTTTTCTTAATACATAGATTCCAGTTCGACATCGTTACCTTGTTTCCAATTCGAGGAAACATACTTCTTCCTTTTTTTTTTTTTTTTGGTTACTTGTCCCCCTTGTTGTGTTTCTTCCGCGCTAGCCATCGCAATTTTCGGCGCCTTTCACGCCGTCGGGGCTACCGCTCCCCGCCACGATCATCACTTCCCTAAGTCGATTCCTCACCACACTCGCCAATGCCAAAGTCTCCTCCAAATCGACCCTCGGGGGTCACTTCAATGATATTCCAATTCGAAATCACCATCATGAGTGCCGGAATGGCTTTTTCCTTTCAAGGCCTTTGTCCTGGTGTTAATCAACCAGCCGCTTCGCAGGAGAGCTGCACAAGCTTTTTCCTTCTTTGGCTCCACGCCCGTCGTTCCTTGGAGGAGAGGAGGACCCCATGGCCTCTTTCTCCCTCCTTTTCTTTTGCTTTGCGCTTTGCAAAGATCCACCGTCTCCTGGGTCTCTGTCACTTTGTTTTTTCCCCCCACAAGTGGCACTGCGACTCGATTTGACGTATGCAGAGATTGCTCTGTCCCGACCACGAGGGTCGAGACCAAAGTCCGCTAATTGTGTCGCCCCGTTTGACTGGACCCGGATCTAAGCACGGTCCCGGATCCTCCTGTCCCCCTCTACCTAAACTAATCTCCAACTCCCTCGTCTATACAGGCCATGTAACATTACATGCGAATCTCCGCGCTTCAAACTAAACTCGACTCAAAAAAAAAAAAAAAAAGGAGAGAGACTAAAGCCCGTCACGAAACGGTAGGTGAATTCTAATTTTCAGGCGTTTTTGTAAGTCCGACGATGCAATTAGCTCGAGAATTGGTACATGGTGAAAACGGAATACAGGCCCGACCACAAGGATCGCAAAATTCAATATTGCCGCAAATTGAAAACACGTACTCGAATTGCTAGGACCTTTCTGACGTGGGATGAGGGTACAAGTCAAGAAAAGCCATCAATAGCGAAGCATTAGCATATATATATATATACGGGTCATCGTTTTAAATCCGACAAACGTATGGTTAGACATAAAGAAACGGATTAGTGGACGCATGGTCCTTAAAGCGGACGGTCCAAAACCCTTATCCTTTTGACCAGCGGGGACAAGAAAAATATACCTACGTGTATTTCAATATTCCCCTAGACCCCTCTTTTGTAGCTTTAGCTAAAGGCCCTGCGTAATTGTAGCTCACGTTTTCCATTTTACGTATTTTTTTTTTAAAGGCTGAGAGGGATTTATTGATGGAGACCGACCGACAAGTGCGTACTATATTTCAAGAAGAGGGTACTGTATGACAATAATTGGTCACTTTCTCTTTTGGAGGATATATTGAATCTGGTGGATCGAAATCTATGGTAGCTTTCATCTTTGTGTGTTTGGTAGAACGAAACAGGAAGTTGTTTATGTTACCTTTGGGCCGTTTGGTGTCCGAAGAGGCGAATCAGATGGTGACAAGGACTAGCTTTAAGGATGTCGAGAGATGAAAAGAAAAAATTGAAATTGTGCTGGGAAGCAAGAAATTGGGGCCTTAATTAATCTGACATTAAGCAGCACCTTAGCTTGTTTAGGCTAATTAAAGGGGAGAAATCTCCCCAGCTTAGAAATTTGTACTCTGTTTCTTGTTAAATAAGGGATTTGATGGCAAAGGAGAAAAGAAAAGAAAATCATGGAATACAAAATTGCACGGACAATAAAACTTAGAGGTTCAAAATTGTAATTAATCTTTTTTTATCTTGGGCTAATATCATAAAAAAATCTCAAATTGATATATATGTGACAAATTTACCTTAAGCTATTTTTTTTACTATGAAAAACTCCAAACTATTGCACCTTTGACAAATTTACTCAAAAAAAATTTTTGAACCATGAAAAACCCAAACTGGTACACTTGTGATAAATTTACAAAAAATTATTTTTTAATCAACAAAAACTGATACATATCCTAAACTATTTTTTACCACAAAAAATCTAAACTATTACACCTGTGATAATTTTACCATTTGTTAAATTGGGTTAATACCACGAAAATCTCCAAATTGATACACTTATGACAAATAGAAAGTAAAAATCCTAAAATGATGTACCTGTAAACTGTCATGTGCCATCTAATTTAGTAATTTAACGTTAAATTTAATGAAAATTAATGGATGGTAAATTTATCACAAGTGTAACAGTTTGGAGTAAATTTGTCACAAGTTACCAGTTTGAGATTTTTTATAATAAAAAAATAATTTGAAATAAATTTGTCACGCGCGTATTAGTTTCGAGTTTTTCATGGTATTAACCCTTTTATCTTTACTATAAATGGAAAAAAAAGATTTATTTTTCCTCCGTTGAAGAGCAAGGGGCGATCGTCGGACGGAATCGGCCTTATTCGGCCAACTCCAGACCGGTTTCGAGAAGAATCAGTCCGGTTTGGTTCCAAATGAGGACCCGGCCCAGTTCGGTCATCACTCATCAGAAACCGGTGGCTCGACCCGAAAATGAAACGGCGCAGGCCGGTGGTTCCCGGACTTCCGCAGAAGAAACACCGGTTAACCGTCGAGTCATCGAGGCTTCTCTTCCACGTCGCGGCTCTTCTCATCCACGGAGGATCACAGACTGTGACGCCACATAGAGCCAGAACCAAGAGCAAATCCGAATGACATCATGCAAGGCCTGCCACTTCGCTTCAACCTCCATGCCAACTCTCGTCCCAGACCCACACCACTACCTCACTCTGCTGGACAAGCACTGCACCACCATGAAGGACCTCCAAATCCTCCACGCTCAGCTCATCAAGACCGGCCTCTCGAGCCGCACGCTCCCCGCGAGCCGCGCTCTGGCCTTCTGCGCCTCCTCGTCCGGCGACATCGACTACGCTTGGAGGCTCTTCAGCCGAATCCGAAGACCCAATCTTTTCATTTGGAACACCATGATCAGAGGACTTTCCCACAGCTCGACTCCGCAGGATGCCATCTTTTTGTTCATCGACATGCTCGTGTGTTCGACAATCGAGCCGCAGAGACTGACTTATCCTTCGGTTTTTAAGGCTTATTCTCAGCTGGGGTTAGCTCGCTTCGGATCTCAGCTGCACGGGAGGATTATGAAGCTGGGTCTGCAAGATGACCCGTTTATACGAAACACCGTCATTCACATGTACGCCAATTGTGGGTACTTGGAAGAAGCCCGCTTGGTGTTTGATGAAAGTACAGATTGTGATGTGGTTGCTTGGAATTCTATGATCATGGGCCTTGCCAAGTCTGGGGAAATCGATGAGTCTCGGAGATTGTTCGACCAGGCACCGCAGAGGAATGCGATTACTTGGAGTTCGATGGCTAGTGGATATGTTAGAAATGGGAAGTTTGTGGATGCAATGAAGCTGTTCGAGGAAATGCAGGGCAGAGGAATTGAGCCGAACGAATTTACTTTGGTTAGTCTGTTGAATGCTTCTGCCCACTTAGGAGCTCTGAAACAAGGGCAGTGGGTTCACGAGTACATAAAGAAAAGTGGGACTCAGCTAAATGCAATTGTTGCCACTGCAATAATAGACATGTATTGCAGGTGTGGGAGCATTGGGAAGGCATATCAAGTGTTTCAGGTAGCACGAAAGAAAGGATTATCATGTTGGAATTCCATGATCTTAGGCCTCGCGAGGAATGGTTATGCAGAAGAAGCAATTAGCTTGTTCTCTCAGCTTGAGTCATCCAATTTTAAGCCGGACGAAGTCAGTTTCCTTGGTGTTCTAACAGCGTGTAATCATGCTGGCTTTATAGATGAAGCCTCAAAGTATTTCCTGCTTATGATGGAAAGACCTGAAGTTAAACCATCAATAAAGCATTATAGTTGCATGGTCGATCTTCTGGGACGTGCCGGTTTTCTCGAAGAAGCGGAAGAGCTGATAAGTAGCATGCCTGTGGACCCGGATGCCATCATATGGGGGTCTTTGTTATCCGGCAGTGTGAATCATGGAAAGGCTGATGTGGCCAAGCGGGCAGCGAAAAATATGATTGAGCTGGACCCTAATGAGAGCTGTGCTTATGTGCTCATGTCCAATGTTCTAGCGGGCTCAAATCAGTATGAAGAAGCACTGGAACCAAGGTTTTCTATGAAGACGAGGAAGATAGAGAAAGAACCAGGAGCTAGTATGATTGAAGTTGATGGGGAAGTTCATGAATTTGTAGCTGGAGGAAGACTACATCCAAGAGTTGAAGAGATATACTGCTTGTTAGATGAATTAAGGCTGATATTGCAAGATGTTGGATGATTCCAAAATTAACAGGCTTAATGTTTTTAGAGGTTCTCAGCGAAGTTATGGTGTGTAGACATCATGAAGAGGAAGATTTTTATATATGTCGAGCACAAGCAGGATTCCTCAGTCCTGATCTAGAAGAAGTGGACAGCATCAATGTCCTGGATCGAATTTTACATGATTAATGTCACAAGCTGGAACTACTATTCAGTTATAGCAACAGGATCTAGAAGTCGCAGCAATTCATCCAAGCAGAGGAGATGCTGTTCGCAAAATTTTTGTAGGATTAAAAATTGTGAGCGGAGGCTTCACTAGGAGACCTCAGGCACACATTGAAGAGTGCCCTTCAATGTTCTCGAGCTGGCACCTTTGGTCTTGTACGGATAATTCCCCTAGAGGATATACAGGTCTTGGCCATTTTTTTGACTGATCAGATGCTTTATGGAGAGAGGAAGTCTTTTCAACCTGCTCCTGCTGCAATCTGTGTTATTCATAAATTTCTCTCATGTTAACTGCAGTGTTCATGATTGAAGTCCCTGATGCCGCCACCCTGACCTTCCTTATATGGGCCGGTTTAAAGACGTGGATACATATCGGGCGATCACCTGTCAGTCACCATGAAATTGCATTATGCTTGCCGTGGAGATTGATCTCTGGGCATAGATGCGGTAGTATATAGAAGATCAGCCCGCAGCAGTACCTACATAGAAATGCTATAGAATGGATAACAGCATGGAAATGCTATTTTTGCTTATGTGACCAACTTCCTTAAGCTGCCTAGGATTCTGAGGGGGTCTTCTATGGATCTTGACTTGTGTGGTGGGCAGCTAATAAACTCATAAGTCAACAATTTAGCAAAACCAGCGAGTGATTCTAGGAACAAGGAAAGTAGAATCATGGACCCAGACAACTGGACACAAAATTTGTGGTGGCCCGAGTTTTGTGGCCAATGCAGCGACCATTATATATTTGTTAATGTTGCATTTGTTTTGGGAGAACTTCATGATAAAGAAATATATTTTTAATGAAAATTATTTACCAAAAAAGATTAATTTTTATTTGTTTGGTGGTTCACGGAAAGTGGTTTCTTTCTTACCAAAAGGGAAAATATGATATTTCCTAATCTAAGTTTGTTGTTTTTAGTCCATTAGTTTTCGTCATCCAAATTTCGGAAGGTCTGAAAATTAATTATCGAAAATGGTTTTCTTTCAACCAGAGGGGTCTTGAGTTTTCTTTAAGAAAAATATGATAAATGATTGATGAATTTTGATTCCATGTAGAATGCCGTTCCTGAATTTTTAATTTATTCAATGTAGTACATGAACTTTGGTCTTATATTCAATATAATTTATAAACTTTGGTTTAATGTATAATTTCGTTTCCCAAACCTTCAATTTGTTAAGTATTATCTATGAACTTCGGTTCAATATTCAGTATGGCTCATGATTTTTATCTAATGCATAATATCGTTTTTGAACTTTTAAATTATGAACTTAGGTTCGATGTTCAACATGAGCTACAAACTTTTCAACATTTTTGTATAATTTATGGCCTATGTTGTACGTTTTTAATAGTTAAAAGATTATATCGAACAAATTAAAAGTCAAAATAACCCGTCATCGTTCGGAATGGCGTTTCGCGGCCGGCAAAGGGCTCGATTCGCCCGCACGAGAAGGCGCCTAAAAATTCAATTCAGGCGCTTCAAACGGCGAGCGGTGGTGGCCACGCGCACAGCCCGCGGATCCTCCACGTCATCGCCCCACCGACCCGACCCGACCCGAACGATGCTCCTCTCAAACGGCACCGTGTTGCTAGGTGACGAAACTCTCCTCCTCCTCCTTCGTGGCCTCCCGCTCTCCCCGCAGCGTCACTCTGGCCCCTCGCTCTCCCTCTCTCTCTCTACAGGTAATTCTCCGATCCTCTCTTCGTATTCTTCTTCACGAACTCGACGCTGCTGACATTGACGGATGCCGGCGATTTCATATGGCGCCTTTTCACTTTTGGGTTTTTTCCACCATGTCGGTATCGACTCTGCCTGGCTGGAGCAGCGAAGCTTGGACTTCACTTTGGCCGACATTGTTATGATTTCTGGTTCGACTTTACCTGGATTTGGAAGGAATGCGCTATGAACTCTACGAAGCCCAATCTGGCGCGAACGCCTTTGTAGGACGCCTGCAAGATAGCCTGTTCGCCCGCGGAATGTTGCGTCGCCTACATCACAGTAGAATAGAAACTGTTCCGATGTGCCCAAATTAAGGAAATTGAGATTAATCTGCATGTGGAAGTTAAATTCTTGTCTTGTTTAAGCCGAACTTGTCGTGATTTTAGATGATCCTTCTTTTCCTTCAGGCGACACGCGGAGAAATAAAAAAGACGCTTGCTGTGGCTGGTGAGAACTGATGTTCAAGCGTTGAGTTGAGGCATCGCCCCGGTGCGAATTTGTGCTAGTAAAGACAGTATGCTGGATGAGGATCTCTGGACTGATGGACTCATCTGTGCTTTCGAGTTTATACGGGGCCGAAGGAGAATGAGCCAATCCCAATCCGGTTGGAAGTTGCAGACGGCGTCGCAAGCCGGGAGGCAGATGACAAAGAAGCGCGAGCCTGGATGTCAACCGGATGTTGTTGCATTCCGCGGCCAGGATCACGGCAATAATGCCAGGTCCTTTCCGGCGAGCAGAAACGATATGCAAAGTGACCTTGAATCCGGCCATTGCCATGCTCTAGAAGAATTTCGAGGGAGTCATTGGGTGCCGATTGGCTGGGTGAGAATACATGAACTTGTCCAGACCGTGCAAGCTGATTCTGGCTGGGCCTCGCAGCACCTTGACTTTGGGGATAATGAAGGCGATGCCACGGTTGCGGACATAGCAACACCGTACTGGGAGAGGCCAGTGGGCCCCACTTGGTGGTGCCATGTAGTCGCAGACCACCCATTCGTCAAATCATGGTTAAGCAATGCGCAGTGGCTACATCCTGCCATAAGTACTGCTCTGCGCGATGAAAGTAGGCTGATAAGTGAACGAATGAGGCACCTTCTCTATGAGGTAAACAAGAAAGTGTTAATGGTTGACATACCCTTTCTTGGTCAGTTCTATAAATGTCATGAGAGTATTTTTCGGTGTGAAAATTCGGAGATACTTAAGATGTCTGATTTACATTTGTGTTTCATAATAGACTGGTTTAAGATGTCATTTGCTTGTATTTGACTTGGTTCAAGGGCTTTCATACTCTTGGTTTTCCTGCCTTTTAACCACTTGACAAGCAGTGACTGCATGGACATCTTTCTTCGGTCTGTGATACACTCTTGACTGAACTTCTGAGCCAGTAAACTTTCTTTTCCGTTCATGCATTCTTTTCTGTTCATGCATTCTTTTCTTCATCCTAGTTTGTTCTTGAGGTGTTAGGTATGCTGCTTTCACTGCTGTGAGTATAGGCAGGAAAAACATAGCTCAGTAAATGCCAGTCTACTATAGAGACAATAGAATGCCACAAGAGGTTTGCATCCCTATTTTTCATTTCTATTAGATCCTTGTAGAATAAGCAAGTGCACAAAAAATTGGGGGTGTTATAGAATTTTCAGCCCTGTCTTGGTATAATGTAGCGAAAGTTTGGTAGTTAGGCTGCCAGGATTACAATCTGGGTCAGTCTTGCCTAGGTAAACATGTTAAGGCAAACCTTATATCACAGTTGAAAGAGACTGGAAATTCTGACCTAATCAAGCTAGAGTACAGTCCAGGTGGGATGTCAAATTCTCAATGAGATTCATGTATCACTACAGATTTAAAGAATAATAGCTTGGGGTTCAAGATTGACCAGGTATTAGACCATAGACCACAATGAATATGGCGTCATGGGGCTAATTTCATACAGACTTGCTGTTTCTTTCCCCCTCTCTGCTGCATAATTTGTTAAGCCTCAAATGTATGTAGTGCAATTTTGACTTCATTTCCCAACAGGTTCCAGTTAGAGTTGCTGGTGGCCTTCTATTTGAGCTGTTGGGGCAGTCGGCTGGTGATCCATGCACCGGTGAAGATGACATCCCCATTGTTTTGCGAGCATGGCAGGCTCAAAATTTTTTAATTACATCACTGCACATCAAAGGGTCTGCCACCATCATTAACATCTTGGGTATTTCGGAAGTTCAGGTTTGTCTGTCAGATTTACAGTTTCTAGTTTTTCCTTCGAATATATCTTCCTTTATGATATTTCCTATTTCCAAATGCACCACTCATTTTCTTATCAATCTTTATGTAGGAACTGCTTTGTGCTGGAGGTTCTAACATTCCACAAAGCATTCATGAGGTTGTGGCACATCTTGCCTGTCGCCTAGCACGATGGGATGATAGGTGTGTATACTTTTTGTGTGATCTAAACTTGCAAATGCCCTATTGACTGACAGCAGTGTTTGCTGTCAACAAATAAGGCAAATCTTGATACCCTCCTTAAGAAGGTGTGATCTCCATCTACCCTGAAAAGAATGTGGCAATTGATTTTTGGCTTGTGGACATGGGTGACCCTCAATGTTACTTGTGATGCTTGGAGTCGAACTCCAAACATTCTATGTACTGGGAGTACCAAGTTCATCTTGATTCTTTAAAAATGAATGTACGATGTGGCTACTCATCAATACTGGCAACTTCCTCATAAAAATTGAAGAGAGTCTTGCACCTGATGATTTGATTCCTATTTGATATTTTTCCCTTTTAATGTTGGAAATTAGCATATGTTTAACTGGTGTCAGGCAGTACTGTAATTAAATTAAATTTTTATAATTTAACACAGCTTTACTTTAGTTAACAGAAAACTTATTACATTGCACCTGTTGTCTTTTTCTTGGCTTTTTGCTGATTCATTTTTCCTGTTGCTTTTCTAGATTATTCCGCAAAAACATCTTTGGTGCAGCTGATGAAATGGAATTGATGTTTATGAACAGGTGCTCCTTATGCTTCCATCTTTTGTTAGACACAGAAGTAATTTAATGCATGTCATATGCATGGACATACACTAAACATTCCCTTTTCTCCTCATCGATAGGAGAGCCCTTGAAGACATGCATTTATTTACCATAATTTTAAATCAAGAGATCCAAAGGTTATCAACCCAGGTACACTTCTATTCTTCTAGTGGAACGATGCCCAGCTGAATGATCATTATCTATAAGCGTGCTTTTCTTGTCACCCTTTTAGGTTATTAGAGTGAAATGGTCACTTCATGCGAGAGAGGAAATAGTATTTGAGCTTCTTCTACACTTGAGAGGGAATGCTGCAAGGGCCTTGCTAGAAAGCATACGAAAGAGCACGAGGGAAATGATTGAAGAACAAGAAGCAGTCCGTGGTCGGCTATTTACTATTCAGGATGTCATGCAGAGTACAGTTCGTGCATGGTTACAGGTATTCCCACAGTTACTGTATCTTCTAGCTTTTTCTCAATTTTATGAGCTATTACATGCAGGTGTTGAGCATACAACGTGCTATGCCACTAATAAGGTCTGTGTTTCTGGTTATTTATAAGATGGCATTAGTTTTGCAGTAGCTCGGTGATTTCAATTGGTGGTAGTGACATTTGAAATTGCTACAACAAACTTAGAGGTATTCTGACTAGATTCTTCTAGAATCATTCATGTTGACTAGCATTATCATACCATTGGTGTACCTTTTTATAAAACCAATTATATGTTACTTACTGTGGTGGAAGATTTGTGAAAGTATGATGTGTTCCTTGTTCTCAATTATTATATGTCAGGTGTTTGCTCACATTTTCCTATATTTATTTCTAGGATAAGAGCCTCACTGTTACACACAATTTAGGAGTTTTTGGAGGTTGTGGCCTCGTCCTATCTATCATCACTGGACTTTTTGGAATCAATGTAGATGGAATTCCAGGATCAGATGAGTCGCCTTATGCATTTGCTCTATTTTCTTGCTTCCTTCTCTTTCTGGGAGCTGCACTGATCGCAATTGGTCTCCTTTACCTTGGCTTAAAGAAACCCGTTGTTGAAGAGGATGTTGAGGCTAGAAAGTTGGAGCTTCAGGAGCTGGTTCAAATGTTTCAGCATGAAGCAGAATGTCATGCCCAAGTTCGCAAAAATATTACCAGAAATAATGTACCCCTACGGCTGCAGATCTACTCCCCAATTGTGCGGGTTATACTCTCCTCAGCTGAAAACATAACATCAAAGTATGCCCAGTATGCCGATAATCCATTGCTGATCGATGAATTGCCAAATATATTTATGCAATTCATAGTTCTAATTTCACTGAATTTTGTTCTTGGTCGAACATGATCATCACATGTCAAAGGTCACTTGTGCTTATATGAAATCAGCATTAGCTCTATGGCCTCTAGCATACTTGGGTGCATAGAGCTTGTTGTTGTGATGAGGATCAATCTATTCTTTTGCACATACCGACTGCTTATACTCATTAAGTCTGAATCTAATACAGGATTGCAGGGTTAAACTGTTAGGAGTACGTTAAAGTACAATTCTTCAATCCCAGCAGTTGAACCTGTGAACGTTCTCTATGCTGTTACAACCATTTCCTTGGTTGCACAGAAATTTTTTACAAACTGATCGTTCTTGACACTTCCGACCCCAACTAGTTTGGGATAAAGGCGATATTGATGTTGATGTTGCTCGTTCTTGACGCTTCCAAGTGAAATATAGATGTCCGGTGCACCATGGCTTCATCATCTTGCTTGTGGTGCTAAGCAAACCAGCTTGTAAAACAGCTTGGGAGAATCCGCTGATTTTACTCCAAATTGATCCTTCCCTTCCAATGATATTTCACCTTCTCCTCACCATATTTTCATCTGTTATTATATGAAGAGGTTCTTGCTTCACAGCTTCACTTCAACTTATTCTGTCATGCAGGTATCATCATCAGATACCACCCACAAAAGGACAAATATGCCATAGATATATCTTAGATTCATCAGCTACCGCTGGTAACTCTTCTCTATCTGACGCTTTTAGCATAGACCCCAAATGCATTACCTTGAGAAGGATTAAGGAAGTCATTGCCACACGTTCTATTTTTATCTAGCCTGCGTTGGCATGTTGGCAGTGAATTGCCTATGCGTAGTTTGTTTCCTTTTCAACCTTCTTAGTGTAGTTTTTCCCAGTACCATTATATGAAAATCTGTAATTCTCCACCCTTCATTCAGAGTAGATTTTCCTCTTTGAAATTGCTCACCAACTTAGAGTTTCAAGGGGAGTAAACACGAGAGAGCGGTAGCAAGCCATAACCAAATTATGTACGAGACTGTTTCGAAGGTCTGAGATTATGCTGATTACGAAGAAGTCTGGAAATTTATCCGGCTTTTTTTCTCTTTGAGTTATTGTCTTGCTTTTATGGCTGTTAGGAAGTACTTGAAGAAAGCGAAACAAAAGGAGAGTTTGTGTGGGGAATGATATGTCAGTATGATTTATGAACTTAGATAAACAAATTTGTGAGGAAACGGCCAACTGAACAACGGCCAGGCTTCCCGAACAAAAAAAAAAAAAAACAAAACAAAACAAGGGCCCGGCTAACGTTGGTGAACCATCTATTAAGGTGAAGGTTCTTGTCACAAAAAATTGTCAGAATTAGGTTGCGTTTTCTACTATCTGTGGCTAGCTAGTGAAACTGTATGGTTGAATTCCATCTGAACAGACCAGTCCTACATGACTCATAGGATGTTAAAGTTTGTTCTGAAGTAAATCATTCTCCCGTGTCGATTTCAATTTGAAAAACATTTCCGCCAAAGTGGCCTACATGGGGGTGATTTTCCTGTATGTGAGCAGATTTCCAGTATAGGGCCACGGTAAATTTGAAGCTGTAGTATCATAATAAACCGGCAATGTATCTTTTAAGGCACTTGCTGAGCAAATTAAATGAAGTTTCCTTTAAGTAAATTCTTGCTTATTATCAACATCGCATTGAATCTTGTTTTCCTTATTTGATACTGTTTAGCCAATGCCTATAGATACTAGTTAGTAGGTTCTGATAAGAAAGTTTGAAGCTGAATTTGATTGTGGAGAGGATGAACCATTGACAATGGATGGTCGCGGTGGCTATATCTTGCGACGGAGGCGGTGTAGAACCCGACGTGACAACAAGCTGGTTGGTGGTGGCCGCTTGTTGACGGTGTTGGTTTTGTGAAAAGACAGGCAATTTGTCTTAGACAGGATTCTTACCATGTCAACAAAAGTCGCCATACTCCTCAATGAATTAAAAACGCCTGGACCTCAATTTATCACGCACTACATAGACGAGCTATATAATCATTATTCCTTCTTGTGTCCCCACCACTCGTTATTACATAAAATGGGCGATGTTGGATCTCGGATTAATGATCTATTGGAGTGAGATTTGGGGGATGATCCTGCGTGTAAATTACATTTGGTTTGACTAGTTTATGATCACGATCATGTGCTGTCATGTGGAACCACCTATAATGTGGCCAACTTATTCTACTTCTCCACTCCAATGTCCAAATTTGAGGTGGCAAGCATTGAATCAGGACCGAGGCCCGTTGAATAAATAAATAAATAAATAAGGTATAATTATCAATTCGATCATGATTTTTTCAATTTTACCAACATAATTCTAAATTTTTGCATGGAATTTTTAGTGTAGTGCTTCCGCTTGATTGTCCCGGAAATGGCTGACATTTGGGTGTCATCATGTTGGCGATTTTCAACAGCAATTGACAGGAATGACTACATTGTAATTTCTCGAAAAGATTAGGACTACATCGATTCAATTCCATCCGTACAGAAGATCTAAGACTAATTTGGCAATCATCTCGAAAGAAAATCAGTACTTGGGTCTCACTTATCTTGGATACTTGGGGAATAAAAATGAAAAAAAGAGAGAGAGTAAATGTAGTTTAACTCAGTCAAGCAGCAGCAGGAAGTCTCCTGGAAGCTGTTCATTAATGGTAAAAAAAAAAAATGAAGCGAAGGAGCTGAAAATCAAGCTGGACTTGCAAATACGCAACACGCGATCGGTGGAACAGTGCGTCGACAGTTTGAGTGTTGGTGCCGGAGTGCTCCAACAATAATGGACGTCTAACGTGGGCAGTTCCCGTTGGTCAAACGAAAGGGTACGGGCCTTTTTGCCCCCTCTTTCCCTTTCCTTGCTCTGTTCTTTTGTGAGAAGGAAAAAAAAAAGAGTGAGAATTTGAAAAGATCTGTTCTTTCCGCTTTTTTCTGCACGGATGAGTAGGAAGATTGGACCCAACCACCCCAAGATGTGAGCGCGGTCAGACCAAATCCTACTCAGAAGCCTGACCAAAGATCTCAAGACCCCCCACCTCATGCATTTTTTTCTGAAACACTGCGCAGTTTGTACTTCAGTAATGGCTTTAGGAAAATGACCTGTAAAGGTTGTTCGGATCAAGTTTTTTCTCAGATTTGCATGTAAATCCATGCGCAACGAGGCCTCGCCGGGTTCTGTACTATTTCGACTCGACGCGCTCGATGATAACTCTATCTATCAAATCGCGATCCGCGAACGAACCATGCGAAACAGCCTGACTACTCTTTGATATAACAAAAACATGATATGCTGCCGGCCATGTTCGACGTCCACCAGCTTCAACTTGCACTCTTGGTTCTGAACTTCTCACCCTCGTTCATGCATCGATTGGTTCACTGAATATTGCTAAACGATTGCCAAGGCTCGAAGAACCATCCTTGTCAATCAGCAGTAGAATCCTCCGTATCTGCATCTAAAACAGAGGTTGCCCATTTTGACACTTCGTTTTTCGAAGAGGTTACCGTCGAAAAACTGGAGCTTTCAGGAGACAGATAAACAATGCCAAAAGCGCGACTCTGGGAAGTCTTGGAAGACAACGTGACAGGTGTGGAAGTTCAAAGCGTGATCCGTTCAGTGGAGTTTCCTGATTTGACTCTCAGCCCAACTACCTCTCAAAACCATGCTTCTCCCTTGCAAATAAATTGACTTGCAGTTGGCTTTTTCACCGTGGCCTTTCTTCTTTTTGTCCAAGAGAGGAACAAGAAAATCCTCTAAAACTCCTACAGGTTCGGGGAGTTTTATGATGCAGATTCGCCATGGATGATGAACCTCTCCTCTCCCCACCGGGGCCTGCAGAGACATCGAGCAGACCACTGGCGGTCCGGAGAGATTTCCCTTCGGGTTTCCTCGACCTCAACCTCGGCAGCCACGGCACGCCGAGGCGGCAATCCACCGCGCACCTCATAACGAACGATGCCATCATCCCCATAATCACAACGCCCCACTCTTCTTCCTTTGTGAATCTCATCGCCAACTTGACCAAGAAGAGACAACTCGCCCACCGCTCGCACTCGGCTCCTTCCGTGCTCACCTTTCACAAGGAGACCATCATCGAAGGGGAGGACCCCCGGCCGCCCCCTAGATCGCCCCCTCTGATTGTCCGGCAAGCCTTCATCGGCTTTGTCTTGTACGTGATAGCCGGCATTTTGGTGTACTTGACGAGCGGGAGTTTCCAAGGCACAACCACGTCGAAGCCGGTCGACGCTCTGTACTTCACCGTGGTCACTCTTTGCACGATCGGCTATGGCGATATCGTCCCGGACACGACATTCACCAAGCTGTTCACTTGTGCTTTCATACTGGCGGGCTTTGGATTTGTCGATATCCTGCTCCACGGCATGGTCTCCTACATCTGCGATCGGCAAGAGGCGGTCTTGCTGAGCACTGTGGATCAAAACAATTTCAATGCGATGGTCAGGACTTACATGATCGACAGAGAGAAGGGAAGAATGAGAATAAGGATGAAAGTGTGCGTGGCTTTGGCGGTTGTGATTAGTTGCATAACTATAGGGACTATCGTCGTGCATTTCATAGAGGATTTGAGCTGGGTGGACAGCTTTTATCTGTCTGTTACGTCGGTCACGACGGTCGGTTATGGGGACTACGCATTCTCGACGTTGGGAGGAAGATGTTTCGCCATAATTTGGTTGCTGGTAAGCACATTGGCGGTGACCAGGGCATTTTTATACCTGACCGAGCTGAGGATCGACAAGAGGAATCGCCGAATCGCGAAATGGGTTCTGCAGAGGAAGATGACCCTCGGGGATCTAGTTGCTGCAGACCTTGATAACGACGGATCCATCAGGTAATTGTTTTGCTCGGTCTGTGAGTTTCTGCTAGTCTTGTGCAATTTCAATTTTTCTCCCTAAAACTTTGCTGAGTTGACTATTAACTCCTGTTATTACCTAGACAACTATGTTATTTGGATAAAACTTTAGCACAGTCGACATCATTGGAACCAAACCAACCTAATCTGCAATTAAAAAGATTAAAAAACTCCAGATCTGATGCCTTAGGAGGAGATTCTGATCAGCTTGACGAGTTGAAACTTTCCAAAGATTTTGGAAGCTAAGTCCCTGGCCCTGCTAAAGTTCAGGAAGCATGCGCTGTCATCATCTGATAGGTGTTCATGCTCGGGATGCTCTGTTTGGCCGAAGAATGCAAGTTTCTGGGTTAATCAATGTTGAAGTATTTGTTTTGGCATTATCAACGATAGAATGAGGACACACAAGTGTCTGACTTCGAAGGCCATAAGCAATGTACTTCAAATACTGCAAATAAGCGTGTCAATTAGTATAATCACAAGTCACTGTATACTCTTAGGAATGGAATGTGTAGGAGGAGAGCTAGTAGCCTGTTAGCAGTGAATCCAAAATCTGAATAGCCAGTACGGTTAAACCAGCAGTTAGATTCAGGGATAGGGAAAAGACATAACTTGAGCTGTATATTTAGCACAGTGAAATAAGCTCTGTAAATAGAAACAGATAATCTTGATGCTCATAAAAAGATGGCTGCATTGTGGTTGGAAAGGGAAAAAAATATGAAAGAAAGAATGTAATCTGGGTAATGAATGCCTCAAAGAAATCCAGTGGTACTTGCAGTGCAGATGTGAAGTAAATCAGAGAATGGTAAGTAATAATTCACGGAAACATGCTCAAGAACACATCGAGCCACCTTTATGATCACATTAGAAAGAGTACTTCAAGATACAGAGTCGACATTGATGGTGCGATCAAACCTGTGGCCTCTGAACTCTTAGGAAGAAAAATGCCACCTCGGATGCTATTATTGAAATCAAGCATCATTTATCAACAAGTGAAGCATTGGAATCGATCTGCCTAAAATGCTCGGTTGTAGCTGGATCACAAGATTTCTCATTCCTAGTTGGTATAGTACTAGTACATCGTCAAGTAATATGGGAGACTGAAAGCGATCCAGTCTGTGCATAGTGCTAACATACCAAAGAAGACCTCGAGCACATATCTTCATGTCTGTCCCTCCTCTGTGTACTAGTGTATCCTACTGAAAAGCTAATGCCCTTCTGAATGAGCGTAAGTGGCTTCATCATCCTACGTGGTTCATTTGTTAGTACAGATTGCTCAATCACCTTGAACATGAAGTCCATGAATAAGCAAAATGAATTGTGTCACCCTCCGGCATGAGAAGAACTGGAAGTTTCACATAATCAAGGTCTTTCCCTTTAGAATGTTAACAGCGAAATAGAAACATAAGCCTCTGTTTAGCTTGGATGTACTATGATCAGCAAATTTTATTCTAAGACAGCTTCCTGGGTCGTTCTTTGACTTTGCTAGTTCGGTAGATACCGTGTCTTCTTTAGTCCTCATTTATGACCTAAAGCATGAGTTCCAGAGAAGCTTGCACAAAGTTGATTCCAGCTATTTTGGTCAGATATGGACAGAAAAATGTTCGAAAATGTCTAGTACATTTATATCCCTTTATTCCGAATGAGTAGCTCTAGAGGCGTTGGCTACTCCCTAGCAATAAATGCTAATTGAATTCATGACATATTGAAAGTGAGACATATGTAGAGATGCTATTAGCATGCATACGATGATGTATCCCCCTCGAAGTTGAGAACTATGATGTCTAAATTCCAACTTCTGCTCTTGCAAGAGGAACATGACATCAAATCTTGAGAGACTAGATCAGCATCATGGGCTCAAATGGATCACCAACCAATTTGGGAAATGAAGAAGACAGAAAGGGAAAGTTGAACTAACAGGAACTTGCAGTGCATATTTCATCCTCATATATGATAACAGCAGAATGGATATCTCAACCATAGGGACAGTAGGCTTATTTTGTAGCTTGTCTTCAAAACTGGGATAATTTTCATATGATACCCCGCGTGAAATGCATTTTTGATTTCTTCTTTGAGTTTTTTCTAGCCCTTTATAAACAGCTTCAGGGAAGGAAGAAATTCTAATGTTTGACTTTGATTCCTGCAGCAAAGCTGAGTACGTCATATACAAGCTTAAAGAGATGGGTAAAATAGCTGAAAAGGACATCGTCCCAATATGCAACCAATTTGACATTATAGACAACAGCAATTGCGGCAAAATCACGCTCGCTGATCTCATGGAAAGTGAATGAACCCCACATTGACGAACAATCGCCATAACAATTCTACCTTCGTGGTCCTTGAAAGCAATCCCTTGCTCTTTACAACCAGAGTGCATGGCACTGAAGGTTGAGTGACCTTTATATACATCAAGTCCTACACCAGATGAAGTTGGATGAGGATTATGATTGGAGTTATTCCCCCCATTCTCAGACAAAGATGAGCAAAGACCTCAAACTGAAGCCAGCTATTCGATGATTGTTCCAATGGAGTCAGCTGTCAGCTCCCAATCCTGATTCAAGATCAATGTATATAGTATATAGAGGAGGATGAACGCGGAATCCAGTGTTGATTAGTTGTATACGCAATCAGTTTAGACAACGTAGTACCTGATCTATTAATAGACCACAGGAGCAATCTCTACCTGTAGCTATTCTTTCACACAAGGAACCACACAAGACCTATTTTAGAATATCACAGCTATTTTGATTCCCATGCGATGCTCACTGAAGTATCAGATGTACATGTAGTTTTTACAGATATGTAGGAGGAGAAACTGTACTGCGTACAAAGACATGTCATCCACTCAATAAATCCTTCAGTCACTTTTCAAGAACAGAACTATGAGGGAAACGTAGTGGTCAGGGACAAGGCCCTGATGTTCAAACATGTGGTTGATGATCCCAGGAATCGGAGGATGCAGCGTAGCTGGGGTATTTCTCCTACTGTTTTTGATTGAGTCTTCTCCTGTACGGTATTTGTCTGTCTGTGTTGTTTGGCCGCTTGTTTGGCCATTTCAGCTTTGTGTTTTCGCTATGTTCTTCGCCCTCCACTCCTCTGCACCCGCTGGGACATTCAATGTTGTCTCTACGAGTGCGTGGCGAGTGCTGTTGGGTTTTGTGTGTACTTCGCCCTTTTGTTAGTGAATATACTTCTTACCTTACAAAAAAAAAAAAACCTATGAGGGAAACAATGCTGAAGAGATTTGTGCTGTATAATACACGATTATCTCCCTCTCTCAAGGATGTGTCAGGTAGAGGAAACACCAGTTCCACTAGAGAATCATGAAGCACTTCACTAGATGCGGCAAAGAAGTACAATCCAGAGACATGAGTTTTTCCTTATACTGCAGTAAGATCTCCACGTCGCTGTTGGACTAAGTTTGGACAAGATCTTCACTCTAATTACAAGAAAACAAAGTAATTATGGAAGTCCTGTCATCTCTTTGTCACTCTACAAAGTTTACTATAAGTATGATCAGCTGAAACGGATTGTTGTTAGAACAAAAGTTCCATGCGCTCCTCTTAGAATTCCAAGATATGCACATAATTGGATAGGTCTACTTAAAATAAGTCCTTTATCATTTATCAGTCACTGCATTTTGAAATATATGAGATCCAAACTCATGAACAGTCTTCGTACTCACATTTCCTGAAGGCCAAGTCCCAGAGTTACGCCTTGCAAATTGAAACATTGAATGAAAAATGAGATCAAAGTTGTTAAGAGTCTTAAGGCATATTTCCATGAATAGTAGGCCTGACATATGTTCCTCAAAGCACAGCCAATGGTAACCAAGACGGAGGGTTCTAATAAATGTTCCTAAAGTTGCCGTATAATCTAACTAGACATCAACCTTTGAAATTACATGAAGAAGCAAGAAACAAGAAGATGAATTCATGATCCATTTTTAACAATTCCCAAGGCATACCAGCAGAAGCTACAAAGAACTCATATATGGCTAGATTAAATGAAAATAATTAGCTGTAACATTGTTTCTTCTGCAACACAGAATTATATATGCCTGGCCATTCTCTTGGGAGTTGTCTGAACACCATTTGATTTATCCTGATTACTACTTCATATTGCTTGAAACATAAAAGATTATTGCATAGGAGGTCCAAAGTGGTGGTAAAATATGGCTAAAGAATTCTTGTTTCTAGTCAATTTCATGCCAAAAAAACTGTAGCATAAGTTTCATGAAGCAAGAATCCAAATTGGGGCATCATCATCCCTATTTTCAAAACAGTTACATTGTGCTTCATCATCCCTCTCTCAATTTACTTCACTACTTCCCATCAATGATCTACATGAAAATGTGTCAGTAACGATGACTAGATAAATAAAGCTTACCTATCTAATACACAATCACTTACCGCCAGCTAGAAGATCATCAAACACAATATTTTGCAAACTATGTAGTCCCCACCTTCTGTATCATACCTGAGATCCTGTTGACCGAAAAAAAAAAGCGAGACATTAGATACTCCCTGGGATGGATAACCTACAAGCAGTAAGAAGAGGAGAACAAACTAGATAAATTTAATTGATATAGCGTCATGCACAGTAGAAAGTACCTCTCCCTGATGTCCCTGACGCTCTCGACAAGTTCAATTATTTGTTGCATCCTCATATTTTGTCGATCCTCCTTGATATCTAATATGAAAGTTGAGACCTTTGAGATGGTCGCAAGTTCTTCTTCGATCTTCTTTAGTTGCTCATCAAGCCCCTCCAGAAAATCATCAAAAGAAGAAAATCTATTCAAAACCACGTGATTCTCAATATTCCTACTGCCACTGATAGTTTCCTCGAAATGGTCTGCATTATTGTCGAAAGCTAGATTTCCTTCAGGACTAAGAGAAGCACCCAAGTCTGTCCTTTCCCCATTTTCTGAATCGCCAGGATCCAAACTTTCTTTCTCGTGTACAACTTCCAAAATGTCCCGCTTTGGAGACACTATATGAACTGGATTGGACATATTATTACTGCCAACTTCAAGATCTGTAGCTACATTTCCGATAAGCTGAGACTCTCTAATAGATATTGCCTGGAAAAAAAAAATCAGTTTTACAATAACCATTTTTTTTTCGAATACAATCGCGATTCACAAGACAGGATTGGCGTCAAGTATCAGAGTATGTACCAACTAACCCAATTGATGAAAAAGGATAACATACCTGAAGGAACAATGACTTTAAAATGTCATGAAACAGGGGAAAAAAAAACATATAAGAGTGTCGGAGTCTGATATCAACTCCAAAGAGAACACACCAAGAGACCGAGAAATTAAGTGCTAAGAGCAGCGTACCATGAGAGAAAGTGCGACTCCTCCAGCCAAAATAAGGATCAGACTTATGTATGCATAAGAGTAACATACCTCGTTTAGCTTAGCAGAGAGATCATCCAGCAACCGAATCCGGCTGTTTGACTTCTCCAGAGCCTGCATTATTTTCTTCTTCTGAAACAGCAGTTCCCTCGCGTCATTTTCCTTTCCTGTTTGGATGTTGATGGATGCCTGTCGCCGAAGCTTCTCTGCAGCCTCGGATAACCGCAACAGCCGCAATCTCGCATTATTTGCTGAATCAAAAGCCAAAATCACTCAACACCTCCAAAGTACTAAAACATTGCATGGGTGCGTTTAGCAACGAATGGAGATTATCTATTGATGTCACAAGGCGAGGAAGAACATCCTACTTCTTCATCAAGGAAAAGGAAATAGAAAGACAAGAAAGTGAATGATGTAGGAGCACGTCCTACTACTCCATCGAGTACTCCAATCCAAAACTAGAATATTACAACGGCAAAACATACAGATTACATCTAGAAGGCAATATACATGTTCAGTGGATTATCATTGCCCTCTTGTTGTGCCTAAACACCCTTGCCGTACTCTATCCCGAAGTGCGACGTTACATTTCACTTTTGGCGGATTATTTCAGTACGTTCCTCCGAGTATTCTTCTGGTCCACTGGCTACTGACAAGGCAAAAAAGAACAACAGCAACCTGAGAACCATCTCCCTTGTACAATCAAGCTTCCTCATACCAAATTCTTACCGTCAATTTACCCAACATTGGAAAGAAATAGAAAAACAACCCAATTTCGCATGATGGGCAACAAAATTTCCTCGAGGAAGAATTTGAAACAGCTTAGAAGCGAACTCCTTCGCCTAATACCCCACAGCATAGTAAGTGTACTGACCTAGCAATACACGCAAAAAAAAAGTGGAACTTTTCCAGCAAACACGATCGCTATCAGTGAACTGCGCAACATCCAGGAGACTCTCCTATCAAACGAACTCTATATTCTACCACGATTGCGACCCCAAAAAGATGTACTCCAAGGCAATCAATGAAGACGAATTAAGAGCCGTCGGCAGTCGAAATCGGGCATGACAGACACCTTTTGCTCATGAGGAGAGAGAGAGAGAGAGAGGAGAAGAGAAAGATACCTTTGGCTCTGGTGGTTTCTGCCTCTGCGTGAAGCTGATTGAGCTGAGCGCGAAGCTGTTCTGCGTCAGTGGTGTGGGTGGAAGCGAAACACATGGGTCTCAATGAAGGCCTACAGGCAACGACCATGGGCATTTTTCCACACTGCAGCATCATCTTCCTCTGCTTTGTTTTGGCTCGCAAGTCGAGATTTTTTGCTTGGAAATGCTGCTACTCTCTTTTGGAGAACCGCATCATTGATCCGCCAACAAACCCAAAAATTAAAAAGTGAACTTGTCGTCTGTCCTGACGAACAAAGTTAAAAAGAGAGAAGCCGACAAGAGATCAACTAGTTTTGTTTGGTAAGGGTCCAAAAAAAAAAGGGGGGGAGGCGCAGCCGCGAAACCGCCATAATAAACATCGGCATGCGATGTGGGACTTCCTCTACTCACGCTTCCATCTTTCGTCCTTCTCCAGTTTAACTGTAAAATACACCACACGTGGTGTTTGGAAACTGGCGTATTAGCTCCGTGTTGGAAAGGCCTGATCCCTTGTTTTTAACCTGTGATCTCGTGTTTGGAAGTGCTTGACTAACATCTTGGCGATATCGATGTGTGATAAGGGGCTCGACTATTCTGAAGGATTTACCGGCGTTTTGACAATAGTTATGACTCTCAAATCGAACGATTCCTGGCATGTTGAATTTGTACAAAGAAAGTTGCTTATCTTACGTGGTTATAATTATTTTGCCTCGAAAGATCACCATAGGAGGCAGATTTTTCTGTCGTTTAAAACCAGATGTTGGCAAAAACTAATTTGGTAGAAAAGTCAACCATTTGGACAGATTTGTTTACTTTCTAAAGAAATGCAACAACTGATTAATTGGCCACAAAAGATGACAAACTTGAGGCAGATTCATTTTCTCTTAAAAAAGTGTCACCTTAGCGCCAGTTAGCCAAATGGACTAAATTGATGCAAATGCAAAAGATTTAAAAACTGAATTAAAAAAAAAAAAGATTTATGACTGAATTGACACAATTACAATAAATTTATGATTTTTTTGATAATTTTCCCAACGACAATAAATTTATGAATTTTTTTGATAATTTTCCCACCGCTGTAATCTTCATATGCAAATTCCTATGTCTCAAATCCTCAAATACGTACTTACCCAACTCTTTTACAAATCTAATAAAATGGAGTGAAAAAATCTCTTGTTTTAGCAGAACTAGTAGAGTCGTCCATCAAAACAAATTTTTTTTTTTGGTGCTAGAATTGCTACTAATAATCTCTTTTGGAAAAGTGAACTTTAGTCAAGATCGTGTATTAATTAGCTCAAGACTTGGAAGGGCTTTAGAAGAAGAAACAACTCCTTACAAGAGACTTTTCAAGGGAAAGTGATATTCCTCCTTATATCAACGTTCTTAACTCTCTGACTACGAGTTCGGAACCAAAATAGGACTTGTGAGAAAGATCTTACCAAAATTGGGTCATGCTTGACCAACATCTGCGATAATGGTGGAGCCGGCTACACAACCCCATAGGATATGTAAATCCTGTAAAACAAGTTGCTAATTCCTAACTCATATTGGAGCGCTACCCATAGGTTTCTTTTCACTTTTTTTTGGACACTTATCAACTCTGTGAAAAATCTATTGGCATGAGAATAAAAAAGCACATCGTTCTTCCTAAACAAAACTGCAGAACGTCCATCGAAGGTATAACGGATATGATTTTTCGAGGTTACAATTAAGCTGCACCGTCGCCACGACGGTCCGTACTCGATCCTTCCAAGTTTCCAAGATTCAAAAGGCGAATAAGAGACGTGAGCGGTTCATACTTATAGTGCCCAATCTCTTTTCACAGACGATGTATCGATCCTTTCGCCTTTTTGCACAAACATCGTTGCGGCACGTTGGACCTAGGTTTGTGCTTTTGGCCGCACGTTTCTTTCGAGATTATTAGGTGAAACCTAGTACTTTGCCAGCTGCAACATCCCTTTTGGCACCATCCGTGAATGGAACCAAAATCCTCAATCATTCGAGCCCCAGAGGGGTTGCGTGCGCTTCCTTCCTGTCATTGTTGAGTTAACCCCAGTGAAGTAGAGTTGTGGAAGAAGTTCAAGAATACTACTCGAGTCCCAAGACCTACCTTAACTTTAGGACGTTAGGCAGGTGAGAAGTTGAGTGAGGTATCCAACTGCTTAATTACGAAAAAAGAACATAATTAATGCTAACACATATACATTTTATAGATATGTATGCACGAAGAATTGAGTTTTATTTAGAGCTAAATTCAATTGGCACAAATGAAAAACATGTACATACATAGATGCATTCTTCGAGAAGATTATTCTTCAAGATCATTTTCCCGCAAGATGGTCTCGGTAATATATATCCAAAGTAATAAAATAAGATGTAATTACGATCTTTTTTTGTTTGAATCATGAAAAGTAAGGCGCAATCCTTTTTTTTTGGTCCTGGTTTATTCAAGAATATTTTATCATACAAGCCGCATTATGTGCGTTATGTGCCGTGTACAATTCATTTGACTATGTGCCATTACTAGTGGATTTGGTTGACAAAGATGTCAGCGAAACTCACGATTTAGTTCACTCGAGTCCTCCACAATGTTCGACAGCCTACGAACGAGTACACACGTACATCACACAATACATGTGGTAATTAGGAGTGAGTGATTCAAGTTCCGTATAGATTCCACTTGAAACTTACCCGTTTATACAGGTTTCCTCACTTTTTGAAACTTGAAACCTACCTTGTATATCTTAGAATCTGAACCAGGGTCAGTTCATGTTCTATCCAGGTTCCACATGTTTTCTTAATTGAACGATTACAATGAATAATCATATTTAATGATTACCACTTGCTACTAAAATTTATTGATCACAACGTATATTTAGATACGCGAAAAATATGAAATATTAACAAAGTGAAAGTCTCAATGATAAAGAAGTTTTAGATTACATACTTATTATCGGCTACCATGAATATCATAGGATAATGCAAAAATATATATAAAAAACTCACTTCAGATTCCACCTACCGGTCAGCACATATCTCTTAATTTTTAAATTTGAAACTTATCCTCTGTATCATAAAACTTGAAATCCATCTGTTACCACCGGTCTGATTATTAGATTTCAGATTTTTTTTCCTAAATCATGCTCGTCCCTAGTGGTAATGCGTGTCGGCCCATGTCTCTTTTGTCAAAGGCTAGAAAACCAAAGTCACGCAAGCGATGATTATTCCACTCGAAATCGTCAGACCGATTTGAAACATCCATGTCTTTCTCAGGCTCTTTCCAAGGATGGCTATACTCACAAAACAAATTTGCTCCGTACTCTTCGGAGGGCTTAAAATAGCTCGCATTGATTACGAAAAGGGCAGTGTGTAAATTTTTTTAATTTATTATATTTACGTCATTTCACTTATAAGCTTTATAATTATGATAATTTAATTCTAAATATTTTATGTTTATATCAATTGAATCGATTCAATCAATTTGACTTTAAAAACCAATGCTAGCATGAATTTTTTAATAATTTATTTATTGATAGTTTTTTGATTTTTTTTTCCCTTTTCTTTCATTCTTCTTTTCAATAACTTCTTTCTATTGGGGCTCGACGATCCTCACTAGTATTGGGTGAGGGCCGTGCGTCCTTGTTAGATCTGGGCATTGTGGCCTTGTCCAGCCCGAGGCGATAGCGTTGCGGCCTTCACGGGGGTCCCAGGCTAGGGCCGTGACGGTTACGTCGCCCTTGCTGGCCCAGATCTGGCGATGACGTTGTCGCCCTCGCCTGGGGTTGGCAGGGGTTAGCCGGCGACCCTTAGTGAAAAAAATAATAAAGTAAATTAAAGAAAAGAAAAAAGAAAAAAAGAAAGAGAAACCCAAATTTTAAAAATAAAAAATTTCAAAATATAAAAAAGCCATATCAGTGCCATCGTGTCATGTAGGCTGCTCGACGTTCATGTCAGCAATTTCTAGACAAAACTAGATAGATGATTTAATTGGCGCAAATTCAAAAAATTAGGACTAAATTAATACTAATACAATAGGTTTAATATTTATTTAATACTTTTCACTTATAGCAATTATGTACATGCTACTGTCACGGGCCAACACATTTCGGTCGCCGAATTAACCCGTGTGGCGTCTAGCAAGCCAAGCTAGACCAGCCTTCCCCCATATAGTTGTTCCATAGAACACTTAGGCGAATAACTTTCCTGTATTGGATCATACCACGTCCAGCTCAGCTCAAGTATCCATTACATCGAGTAAGACGAGTAAGACACTTTAGCCTGCCATGGCCTCATCAGGAGAGCGGCATCAGCTCCCGATCAGTTTGTACACGGGAGACCAACTCGGCCTTCAGAGTTCCTAAGGATATGTTCTACCTAAACCAGAACTCTTAATACAAACCACCTGACGCCACTCACACAACCCAGCTGCCCCTCTTCCCTTACAACGCTCACTCACCATGATATCCCCACAAGCTTCACCCTCAATGGAACACGAGTACGAGAGAGCTTGCCATCTGGGCCACGAAATACCCGGTCCATGTCACTACTCTCTCTCTCTCTATCCATTAACCCTTGGATTGAACATTTTACCACGGTTTATTCAAGCCAAATTTGTACTCTCTTAAGTCTTCAAGTTGACCTTTCAATGATAAGGAATTGAAGGTAGGGATTTGCATGTAGCCTTCGACCGGAGGTCCTCTGCTTACTTAGGACGTGGCACGAGAATCTCTGAATATCCGTGGGGGGTGTGATTGATGGCACAAGGCATCATCAAATCATCTTCCCCACGGATCCGAATCGATGATGGTTCATTCATGGGCCGACGAAGGCGTGAGAGAGAAACAGGACGGAGCCACGTGAGTGAGGGGCGGTCAAATGACGGTGCCCACCCAACCGTCGCTATCGCTAGCCAGCCGCAATCTTGGAATCCCACTTGGCCCCTTTGCTCCGCTCTCTCCGGAGGTAACGTGCAACCTTATCTTTCTGACTGTTGTATTAACCCACGAAAACCCTAACTCGTGTAAAATGCAGACTAATACAATGATTCCAAGGCTTAAACAGATGCTTGCATGAGCCGCCCGAACAGGCTATGCTAAATTGCAAAAAATGTACGTATCGGTGCCTTTGCTCAGATCACCGGAACAATGCTAAAATTACGAACGCTTAGGCATGGAGAAACATTTCTCTAAACGGCGTTATGATTGGTGGATTATAAAAATACGAATATTGTCCGTATTTGTACTAGTTAGGTTTGCATGTGGTTGTATTTTAACTTACCAATCAAAGGCCTAAAAGTTTCCTTCAACTGGAGGTGATCAAGAAAAATATAACCCATTAGAAATAAACTTTTACATCGCCTTTTGCTCTAGCCGCTTAGATAATGGTAGAAATACAAAAGTCTATATAGAGGAATAACTTACAAAATTCATGTGACAAAAATATTTTCGTGTATTCGAAAAAAGTGTATTGTATTCAAAACCATCGATAATAGTCGGCCACATCACTATTTCAATCAATTTGAAATTCTCCAACATAATTCAAACCGATCACTTGCTTTGGAGCAATTATTTGCACACCCCTCACCTCTCTCTCTCTCTCTCTCTCTCTCACAGTGCTATCCTTTTCACTAAAACGAAAGCAACCTAGCAAGAACTCCCATCTGAAACTTCTTTCAACACTATGTGGAGCTTCAACGCACGCTTCTCTCCCTCTACTCTTTCTTGTAATTCAACTCATAATCAGCAGCTCCTGTCTTTGGCACCATGTCTGAAGGCAAGAGCGATCCTTACAACAGTTTTGATCCTTTCAAATACAGTTTCTCACCCTTCCTTACCCCTACTGATGGTAACAATCCCTTCTTCCACAATAATCATCCTCAGCAGCAACACCCGCTACAAGCTACACAGGATCGTTCATCAGCTCCCTCGAACTCCACATTCCGAGCCTTCTTAGATGGCTCTGTGGATTACAGCACTCTCTCGAGAGCCTTTGACATGTCTTGTTGCTCATCCTCGAAGTAATCAGCATGAAGGTTCGAGAAAGGGTGCTCGATCTGAGCGAGATAACAACAGTCGACCTAATAATTTCTTCATCGGTCCTCTCTTCATCATCTGAAGAGATGGGGGCGGTTGGATCGGAAGGACAAAGACAAGGCAAGATATCAAGATGAGCAACAACAGGAAGTCATGAAGACATGCCAAGGAGAGAAGTCCAAAAAAGGGAAGTTTCGGACGTATGGTCCATCTCAAACTTTCGTTCATCTTTAGCAGATCTAGTCCAAAATTTGATTCTGGGTGTTGAGAAAAAGTTGCGCAATTTCAAAGCAAGAGATTCCTAATTTTCTTCTGTCAAGGTCAAGAATATCAAGCCAAACTTCTTTTTGTTTGTGTCTGAGTGTTTTTCAATGGTTTGGTTCGGAAATACATTTCAAACATCCAAATGAAACGAGTTGAAGGCTGATCTTGGTCTTATCTCTTTATTGACTATTTCGGGTTAAAGAATAGGAAGGAATCAATCAATGTACGGATTCTCCATCAATTTCTGCGGATATCAAGGTGGAGAAGGATGGAAGCTTAAGAAACCCTGCTTGTATGCTCAAGTTACTGGGTAATGACAGTTGAAGCCCCCCCCTAAAAGGGATCCATCAAGAACAAATTCGGAATGGATCAATAAACTCAGCAAAGTGCTACACTGGTTAGATCTGATAATCTTAGTTTTACATATGAAACTCTGCAGGGAACAAATTAAAAAAAAGCAAAGAGAAGCGCCCGAGGCAGCCCGCGTTTGCTTTTGACGAGAGCTGAGATCGATAATCCGAAGATGATATAGGTGGAGAAAATATGGACAAAAAGCAGTAAAAAACAGTCCGTACCCAAGGTATGATTACCGGGCCAATCTTTGCGTCTTTCATTATGCGAAGATGGATAAATGTTAATTTCTATATGAAACACTTTACGCAGTTTCGTGAACACTCATGTCTCTAAACATAATCTGAAAAAAAGAGCCAACTTCTTACCTTCAGTACAAAGCCGACCGTTCCTTTTGTACTTAGTTCGGGCAAGTGAGATTAAGTTTCCAAAAACTAATAATTGTTTGACAAGTTAGTAATCTCGAACCATCATGCAATTCCGCGTCCTCCTTGGTCGCCAATCATATTTGGATATTATCTGCTACATTTTGGCATTCAGGTATATGTATATTTTCCACAGTATGGATCTGAAGATAATTAAATCATATCTTAGGATCTTCTTGTTTATATGGCTTCTACCTTCAGCGTTCTTTGTAAGGTATAATCTGAATGATGAATGCTTTCTTTGGATCAATACTTGATCGTCATTTTGAATCCGTTGAGTAGTCTTCAAATTGATTATTCCTATTATGACGGGATATGACCTATCTTTTGGAAGTAACCATAAATTCTTTACGAGGCAACCTAGAATTGCTCATCAAACATTTGAGCCAGCGTCAGTGTCTTTGATGGTACTCTTTTGTATTGACTCGTCGCCGTTTGACACTAGGTACCTAGCTATGTAATTAAGCACAAGGACAGTCCCACTGTTGTCTTGTTGGGATATAATTAGAATGAGATTTTAAATATATGTGATAATTCGTCATGACATATCTCTTCGAACTTCATCAATTGCAGAAGTTACTACAGGTGCACTAGCCAAGGATGCACGGTGAAGAAGCGAGTCGAGAGATCATTCACAAGACCTCCTCGATCGTGGTCACAACATACGAAGGCCACACATAATCATCACAGCCCCGCGACTCTTCGGGCCAGCAACTTTGCCGGGTGTTTAATGCCTCCGAATTTCCGTCAACATGTTCTATGGAGACTCCTTATTTTCAACAAGAGTTTATGGCTCGTTACTACAAATGGAAAGCAATCACCAAGACGACCCATGGTTGAAATCTCCAAACTTGGACCCACAACTCCGTTCCAACTTCCTTGACAATCTATATTTCTTCGTAGCGAGGTATAATTGCATCAGTCTGTCCATGACTCAGCAGAGAGAGCACCTTTGAGGCTTCTTATCTCATGTTTGCTTTGTAATTGTAATGCATTTGACATGCTAATGTACCTATAATTTTTCCACGTAAAGTAGTCCATTGTTTATGTTCTTGAACTTTGCTTTATATGGTGAAAAATCAGCTTCGGAAGCTGAGAGAGAAAAGTGGACCATGTTGTGTCATCTCTTCCAAAAGCCATTGGACATGCTACATTTGCTTAGTGTCCGAATTAAATTTTTGGCGCTAAAGTGAGTGCGTACACATCTTTTGACACTTCTAGTATACTTCTCCTTTAGTGCCCGATCTATGTTAGACATGCTACATTTGCTGCCTGCCTTACCATTGAATCGCATAGCTTGTTCGGGTATTTGTCCTGTGAGAGAATGATTATTCCATCTATGATCCAATTCATACGAAATGTTTGTTCACCTTAATTAAGCCTTGATGTGTTTGGGGCCCCACTTAATCGTTCATAGGCCAAAGCAGGCGGAAAAATTGTGAATGGCTAGAAAACAGATATTTTATACAATACTGAGGCATAAACAGCGTTAACATGGAGTAACAAGTGTATGGTCGGAGATTAACATTAGATGAGTCGGTTAAGAAATTTGTAGGAAAATATAGGTCACAGATGAGCTCGCATTTCAAACGATCTATTCACCGGCGCTGATTGCAGATCATCGACGGGTTTCTTGGCATATGCGCTTTTTATATCGTGCTTCATTGACGTGGGGATGATCACCTTATCATAGATTGATTATGTGTATATATGGCCTTAGACACATTGTAGGAATCTTCAATTTGGGGTGCCTAATTAATGGCCTGTTTAACTGTGAAGCAACATTATTCTTGGTCACATAGACGTAGACCGCCGATGTTTGGTATTAGGAAAATTTTGACTTTGCTATCATGTTTTGAATACATGATACATCTCCGTAGCCTCTAGAATTATAGATCGCCCATTAAGCAAAATTTTCTCATCAGCCAATATGTGACATCTCAAGTTTATATCAGTTGCGAGAGATTCCTAAGTCAACATCTACCCTCAGATGATCACCAGCTTGTATGATGCCGAGAGCACTCATTTTTAGAGCTTGACTCACGCGAAAGGGACTAAGTTGTCGCAGTATCTTCGCTAGTAAAAAGTAAATTGATCTATTAGAGAGAACTTTTTGTCAACAAAAATGCCTAACTTTATCAATAAAGCGAGATAAGCCAACAAACCCATATGCATATGCTGTATGTGTCGTGTATGGTGTGCTGCCAATAAGTCAACGGACGAATTTCTATGCAACACTAGCAAAGAGGAGAGCGCGTGCTCCGTATGCGCGTGGAAATTGGGGTAAATTTGGAAGGGCGATTTGATGTCCACTGGGAAAGGAAAAATAAAAAGATTTTATCGGATGAGCATTTTGTCCAATGGTCTGATATTATATGTTTATATTATTCAGTTTAGTAGCCATCGACATTATTGATTTTTTCCCATGAATAAGTTGTTTTGCCGTTGTCACCTTATGCAAGCTTAAATGTTTGTACACAGAGGGCAAGTTATACTTAGCGAAGAATGATGATCTCAACTCAGAGAGAGAGAGATGCCACAAATAGAAACATTTAAAATTGGAGAGAGCTTTGGCAGAGATATCACAAGTAAAATTTTGTCGAATATGAAGATAACCCTGAATTAGCAGAGATGGAGAGGGCGAGATGTGTGGAATGGGTGGACAATATCTTGTATCATCTAAGTGGGGGATGCCATTTACGTAGATTTCTATTATGCTTTGATCTGATATCTCATATAAATCTTGATGGATTAGGTTTGCATTGGCAACCAAGTTAAAAGTTCTCCACTAAATTTCGAGCCTGCATTTTTGAAGGATTTTTGGCCTCATTGTGACCCTAGTTGCTTGCCATATCTGTTAGGGCATGACACTCTTATGATTGTTGATGTAAAGTGCAACCTTCAGGTCTAGGTAATGCTGGCTTGAACCCTTCTAGCTCTTGGCAACTTCTTGCCAATTGTTCGGTCTAAGCGATTTATTCTTAAAGAAGCTCATACTTTGCATAGTTTTTAGAGCTTATGACCGATCAATGAAGCTGCAATACTTGCGCATAGCGTATTGTTGTGATCTTGAACGCGTTGAGATTTATGACATGGATCTTGTATCCTTCACTATCACGGGACAGCAAATGCCATAGTGTTTGGACATGCTCCCCTAGCCGTCTCAGGTGTCTGTTGGAGGATCGATGCTATAGCTTGTGGATGTGACCTTTGTGTCAGCTTCCGTCTCTTTCTTAATTCACAAACTTCAGTATTTTCAATCACCTTATGTAAGAGAACTGACCGATTTTCATAAGGTTTTCATAAGTTATTTCCTTTATATAATCTGCTTTGACTCTGATTCTCTCTCTATTATGCAGGAAATTTTTCAATTGCCTAAATTAACATGTGTCGAGCAATTGGAATTGAGAGTAGAAGGAGAATGAGATGCGAGTCTACTTCCATTGACTCTCATGAAGGCATGTCCCTGCTTGCGGAGTTTTTGTGTTTGAGGTGGGTTTTTCCGACAAACAGATGCGGTCGGATGGAATTTTATAAAGCACGCTACTTTTGCATCAAGCTTTTGAGAATAATACTATCTACTCGATGTGACAGTCCACACAAACATACTTTCTTTTGCAATAGCTTTCTTCCACTATCATTCTCCAATGCAATGACATCTCGTGGTGATTAGATGGCATGCAATATTTTTCTGGTTTTTGGTTTAACTTCTTTCTTGTGTTTTCCCTTTTTGTTGGTGATTAAAGTGATGATGTAGTCAAAAGCAAATATTGTTGTGTGCCTAAATGAAAGTTCACGTCACTTGGTATAAACTTGGCCTGATCATGCTACAGTGTTGTGCCTAGGTTGACGTTGGATTTCCCATGGGCATTATGACCAGCTGTAGCAGGCCGCGCAAGAATAAAAATGTGTGCAGAAGTTTACTGTCCTATTTACGTAATTTGTAGGAGTTACACAATGATTTTCCATCTCCATGATATGCCATTTTACTATTGAATCTGTCATGTTTATGTTGACATTAACATAGAAGTCGAAAATTGTGGGGGTAGGAAATTGAATAGTCGGAGGAATACATCAAATTGTGCATTGAATGGATCGCATGCATTGGATTAATTCCATCACAGAGAGAATCATGTCTAGAATGCTATCCCCTCACGTTCGTTTGATCTTCGTATGTATCAAATGTCGGTGCGCTATTTCTTGATGATTTTGGACATCCCTACTCTTTAGACAAAAGAGAAGTAAAGTAAAACCGAAATCCCTACTCCTTAGACAAACGATGATGTGCATAAATTCTGAGGCCACACAATGCTACCACTAAGTTATGTAACCCAAGAATCAAAACCGAAATGAGTGGTTTAAATATTGAAGTACTTCTTTTCCTTTTTAATATATAGATCGAATTCGGGTTGTTTCTAATCTACCACCAACGCAAGTCTATTATTACCTTCTCCTGTTCTTTTTTTTTTGCACTAAATAAATTTCATCGTTTGTTTACCATTAAGTAATGGTGAATCTTCCAATTCCAATTGTGGCTCTATATCAACTCCCGTTGCATATATACTATCTTGTTTTTTCAAGTTAGCTCCGCTAGAATCTACTCAATTAATCTGATCTCTCCTTCAACCCTATTTATTTTTAGTATGTTTAACTTTAAAGGAGCACATATGATAAATTAAGATACACTGAAGAAATCGAGCACATGTTAAAATCTGAATTTTCCGTCACTCTAGTCCTCTGCTGCACCCACAGCAAACATCCAGTATAATTATTCAAGAAATTGAATTACTAAAGAACTTCCACGAAAAAGAGAAAAAGAAAAGGAGAAGAAGTAAGATAAAATGTCATTAGCAAGACACCTAGAGTCTATTGTGGAGGCATCGGAGAGTTTGGAAGAAGGTTGGCGAGTTGGTATGACTGCCCACAAGGCGTAAATCCAGCCTCCATAGGGATTTCGAAGGTACTTCATATTCACAAGGTTTGTCGACTCGCGGCCATGGCGTCGTCTCAGGCGTTAATGAGAGAGGAGAGAGAGGGGAAGATAGTGAGAAGAGAGGGATGGCCATGTCGCACAAGGATAAAGCAACACTCTCATTCATCGAAAACCAGTATACTTTCAAGTAGAGGTTTTAACATTGCAATCTTATGTTAGAATTTTTCAGGGGCTTTTGCATACTGACAATGGTCTTAAAGAAAGTTCTATAATTTTCGTTTGACCAAGAGTTAGTTTCGTATTTTGCACGGCTTTTTCCATAAACATATAAGAGGTTACTTAGATAAGTTACTGTGCGAAAGTTGGTTTTATCTTTGTTGACCAAAATTTGACAGTTGATGACTTTTTGGCTCATCGTCCAATTCACTTGATTATTGATGAATAGAAACCTTGCAATCTAATATCTTTGAAATAAGATTCAATTTTTCATTAAAGAGTAACATTGCATAGTTTCTAATTTTTTTGTAGAAGTTGTAATCTTAATGATGAGTGCTTATCGATACTTGATCGCCATTTTTAAGCCATCAAAATATTTGAATTGATTATTCCTATCGGTATAGGATATCACCTATCTTTACGGTGATTGAATAGTGGATGGGTGATTAAGTTTCCAAAATGAGTTTCAATGGAGAGTAAATTATTTAAGTAGAGGTTTTCGTTTTTCATCAACCTAAATGTCTCTATTAGAATAATGTAAAAAGAACGGTAGAACTCTCTTTTGAAGTTCGTGTTTTGACTTTTGCTGGGGCCATGCACTTATTTTGATTATTTCCCAATCGGTACTTTTCTTTTTGCAAATCATCTTTTTGGATGTACTTATCTCCTGCATTTTTTTTTTAATCTCAATTTGGCATTGAGGTATATATATTTTTTGCCTTGATATGTACTTCTTGTTTACAAGGTTTCTACCTTCAAATAGAGTTGCAATCTTCTGCTAAGAATTTTTCAGGGTTTATACATATGAACAATCGTTTTAAGGAAAGTTCTATAACTTTCATCTAACCAATAAGAGTTAGTTTTGCATTTCACAATAGGCTTTTTCCATAAACATGTAAGAGGTTATCTGGAGGTGCGCAGACTTGTCATGTTATGGTGCAAAAGTTGATTTCATCTTTGTTCACCAAAATTTGACAGTTGATGACTTTTTCGTCCGTTGTCTAATTCACTTGATTATTTTGTTAATGAAAAACTTGCTATCTAATATCTTTGAAATAAGATTCAATTTTTATTAAACAGTCATATCTTAGGGTATTTCTTGTTTACATGGTTTCTACCATCTTTGTAGAACTTGTAATCTGAATAATGAGTGCTTTCTTTGGAGCAATATGTAGTTAGTTACATTAGCAATGAAGTACAGGATCTCGACACTGATTGGAATCTAGTATTGGCTGTTCAATTGTCCCCTGCTATTACTATTTGTTCTCTTATTTCTAAGTATCCATTCATTTCCAGAACCGTTTGCTACTATACTGCTATAGATTCAGTAAATCTAGGTAGTCCTGTTGAAGAGGAATTCATATCTTCCACTGAATTGGGTAATTTCAAGCTGGAAAACAAAACCAAAGAAGGCTATTTCTTAGTGTTAGGAGTATTTGAATTGATTATTCCTATCATGACATGATATGACCTATTTTTTTTTGTTGCGACCCTTTTTTTCAACCTACTCAAGTCCAATCCATATGGACCACTTAGCGGTTCTAACTAGTGCCTCATACGATTGCTCATTCAATTCTTTCGAAGTAGTTGGGTCCTTCAAATAAAAAAGAAATATTTAAAATTTAATTTGGAACCATGAAAACCAATACCCAGAACTCCACCATGAGCAAAAGCCCCTGTCATGATGAATCAAATCATTCTGTGGATATCTTTGCTTTGAAACAAAACATCTCTTTTGAGACTAGACCTTTTATCATGACTTCTGTTCTTTTACTGTGATTGAATAGATGTGTGGACATATAAGTTATAGGTTTCCAGAATGAGTTTTAAAGGAGAGTAAACAATTTAAGTAGATTTTTTTTTCCCAGAAGAGTGATCAAGCTAATTGTCTCTCTTAGAATCATGTTAAAAAGAATGGAAGCCTAAACACCCCCCATGAGGATCGTGTTCTGAATTATGCTGGTGCCGTGTTCTTATTTTGATCATTTCAATCGGTACTTTTCTTTTTGCAAATCATCGCTTGGATGTACTTATTCATTTTTTTCGACAATTCATGACCTCCATTTGACATTCAGGTATATATTTTTCCTGCCTTGCTAGAGTAGGGATCTCTAAGGTACTTCTTGTTTACATGGTTTGTACCTTCAAGCAGAGCTCTTACATTGCAATCTAAGAATTTTTCAAGGGTTCATGTATTCCAACAGTCATTATAATGAAATTTCTGTAACTTTCGCTTCATCAATAAGAGTTAGTCTTGCGCTTTTTCCACAAACAAACAAGAGGTTACGTTGGAAGTGTGCAAGCTTGTCGTGTTGTGGTGCGAAAATAGGTTTTATCTTTACTGACATAAACTTGACAGTTGATAACTTATTCCGTTCATTATCCAATTTATTCGATTATTTTATCAACGGAAAGCTTGTGATCCAATAACTTTAAAATAAGATTCCATTTTTGATATCTTCAAGCATTTCTTGTTTAAGTTGGTTTCTGCATTCTTTGTAGAAGTTAGTAATCTGAATAATGAGTGTTTTCTTTGGAACAGTACTTGATCCCCGTTTTGAAGTCGTTAGGAGTGTTTGAATTGATTAATGGGATATAACCTGCTTTTTACTGTTATTGAAGAGATGAGTGGAGTGTGTAGGTTGCCATAATGAGTTTTAATGGAGGGTAAACGAGTTAAATAAAGGCTTTTGTTTTCAGAAGAGTGATGTATTTTCCTCATGTTAAAAAGAATAGTAGCCTAAACTCAGATCCTGTTTTGACTTTTGCCGGTGCCGTGCGCTTATCTTGATTGTTTCTCAATCGGTCCTTTTCTTTTGCAAATCATCTTTTGGATGTACTTACCTACTACATTTTTTCAAAAATTAACGACCTCAAATCGGCATTCATCTTCTGGATGTACTTATCTACTGCAATTTTTAAAAAAAATATAATTCATGACCTCAATTCGGCATTCAGGTCTGTATATTTTCCGCCTTGATAGAGTAGGGATCTTGAAGATACTTCTTGCTTACAAGGTTTCTATCTTCAAGCAAAGCTCTGACATGGCAACCTTATGCTAAGAACTTTTCAAAGGTTTATGCATACGGACAACCGTTTTAAGGAAAGTTCTATAATTTTCGTGTGACTAATAAGAGTTAGTTTTGTGTCACATTTTCCCCTTTAACATATGAGATCACTTAGGAGGTGTGCAAGCTTGTCGTGGGAGAGTTGGTTTTATCTATGTCATATGACGGTTGATGACTTTTTCGTCTGTTGTCCAATTCGCTTGATTATTTTATCAATGAAAAGTTTGCGATCCATGAAATAAGATTTAAGTTTTCATCAAAAAGTAATATTTACGGTACTTCTTGTTTATATGGTTTCTATCTTCTTTGTAGAAGTTGTAATCGGAATAATGAGTGCTTCCTTTCTATCAATACTTGATCTCCATTTTGAAGGTCGGAGTATTCGAATTGATGATTCCTATCATGACAGGACATGACCTGCGTTTTATTGTGATTGAAACTATTGCCTTACGATTGCAACCAACCATAAATTATTTAAGAAGGAACTTAAGGATAGATCGTCGAACATCAACATATGTGCCGGCGTGAGTCTCTTTGTTCGTACTCCTATCGTGTGAATTAAGGTGCCCAGCTAGGGACGTCAGCACGACAACCTAAAACTATATCGCTTGTTGGGAAATGATTAGAATGACATTTTACTATAAATCCCAAACTGATATATCTGTGACAAATTTTACTCAAACTAATTTTTTTTTCTACAAAAAGAATCCAAAAAATGATACACTTATGATAATTTACCTCAAATTAATTTTTGACCACTAAAAACCCTAAATTGATACACTTGTGATAAATTTACCTTTTTTATTTTTCTTTAAATTGGATTAATATCATGAAAAATTTCAAACCGGTATACTTGTGACAAATGGAGGGTAAAAACACTAAATTGATATACATGTCATGTAACTTAATAATTTGACGGTAAAATTTAATAGAAACTGAAGGAGCTAATTTGTAACGGGTATACCGGTTTGGAGTTTTTCGTAGTATTGCACCTTACAATAAATGCTACTATTCGTCATGAATCCCAAATAATCTCTTCGAATTTTTCAACCACAGGTGCACCGGGTTAATAATCATATGAAGTGGAGAGATAGTTCCAAGACCCCCCCAATTGTGCTCACAACATACGAAGGCCAACGTAATCATCAGAGCCACGCGACACTTCGAGCCAGTAAACTTTGCCGGTCGGTTAATGCCTAGGAATTTCCGATCAACGTGCTTATGTGCCTCCTTACTTTCAACAAGAGCTGTTGTCTCAGTTTCTCGAATCCCGAACTCCACGTCTATTGTAATATTACACACTAATAAGCCTCTATCTTTCTATGCTGAGCACTTGAGCTGTGCTTTGTATGGTGAAAGACCAGCTTCTGATGCCGTAAAAAGACCGCACCAAGTCTTGCCGTCTCTTTCAAAAGCCGGATGGACATTTCTTGTGCCTGATCTATCTTAGACATGCATGTATTTTCTGCCAACTCTTACCATTGAAATGCACAGCGTTTCCGGCTATCATGTCATATGAGAAAATAATTATTCCATCTATGATCCAACTCATACGACATATTTGTTCACTTAATTACGCCTTAATATGTGGAGGCCCCACCAACCATTCACGGGCCAGAGCAGGCGGGAAAATTGGGACACACACACACATGTATAGTGCATAAACAGCATTAATTTGGACTAACAAATTTGAGATTAGCATTAGATGGATAGGTTAAGGCAATTTTTAGAAAAATGTAGGGTCACAGATGCAGCTCGCATTCCATATGGAGCTATTCACCGGCGCTGATTGACGGATCATCAACCGCTTTATTGCAGTATGTTCTTCTTATAATCATATGCTTCATTGACGTGGAAATTACTTTGATTGCCTTGACCAATCGATTGATTATGTGTATATAGGCCTAGACGCACGGTAGGAATCTTCAATTTGGTGCCCAATTAACGGCCTGTTGACTGGCAGCAACATAAGCTCTTGGTCACATAAGAAATTAAGTGGACGGCCGACGTGGTTTGGTATTTGGAAAGTTTTGACTTTGCGTGATTTTGTTTGAATACATCTATGCAGCGCTAGAATTGTAGACCGACGACTTTAAGCAAGACTTCTCATCGGTTAATCCGTGACATCTCAAGTTTATATCAGTCGGGAGAGGTTCGTAAGTCAACATCTATCCTCAAATAGTCACCACATTGTATGATTGCTCAGAGTACTCTTTTTGAGAGCTTGACCCATATGAAATGGACCAAGTCGTTGCACTATCTTAGCTAAAAAAAAAGAGTAAATTAATCTATTGTAGAATATAGAGAACTTTTTGCTAACAAAAATGACAAACTTTATCCGTAAAGCGAAATAAGCCAACCAATCCGTGTGCTGCCAATAAGTAAAGTTGCATATCGACGGGAACTAAAGTTGAAGTATTTTTACATCTTTTATTCATATAATCATGCAGTACAAATTTGACTGTCTTTTCCCTGCTAGCTCCTCACCTATCGTTAATCTTGATTATAAGACGAAAGAAATAGTGCCCCACATCGAACAAGCGTTTCATGAGCACCATGTCATTGATTAGCAACGCCGGGATCGCGTCCCCGTCCCCCGTCGCGAAACTCCGGAACGCCAACGCGCACGAGATCAAGCTCCACCTCGACTTCTTCATGTTCACGAACGCATCCCTGTACTCTGATCCCTCCACCATCGAGAGCGCGTCACTGAGGTTGTTCGATGCCGCAAAGAGCGTGTTCCTGCAGACCCTGAGCGCGCGCTTCACGCCTGTGGACGTGGCGGTCCGCGAGATTTCGTCGGCGTGGACGTGGCCGTAAACGGCCTGAGTGTACATGCAGAAGAGGACTGAGTATATGAGCTCGGGGATGTCGTCTGTCGGGTCCAACGACACGCAGTTCTTGCAGGCGTCGACCTCTAGGGTTTGGCTGCACAGGTTCTGAATGAGGGACACGGCGTCGGCTGTCGCGAGAGCTGAGGACCGCCGAGAGAGTTGGAGGGTGAACAGGAGGAGCAGAATGTGGTGAAGAGATGAGCAGAGTTGAAGGGAGTCGTCGCCACCATTTTTTCCGCTTCGAAATTTGTTTGAGTTTTGATGATGCTGTTCATCTATCCACACGTCGGAGGAGAGAAATGGTGGGTGGAGGAGATTATCTTTATGAGGAAGGAGATCGGATTTTGCTAATAATACTTAGACGTCTTAATTGCTTCTGTCCAGTTTAGACTGGTGCATGAGGGAGGGAATTCCTTGCTTGATCGTCATGAACAGCTGGTTGTTTGGCATGATACAGAATTTTCTTAACTTGTAATTCAACCTTACCAAATTAGAAAATGTCATACATGGATAGTTTAAGGATAGGGTCAAACTTAGGTACAGATATAAAGGTTATACTATACTTTTGAGCAAAGGTGATGCTATTAAAGGTTTTCAAGGTATGATGAATTCTTTCTCGGGGCGTTTGCACGGATGGTTTAAGGAAATAGTCGAGGTTAGACGAGACTAAGAATAATACAACACGACAACATTTTTTCCGAAATTTTTAAGAGGCCTATATTACCGGACTGGCTTTTGATATAAGAAATTTGTTTGGAATGATATTCAGAAAATGGATAAGTTCGTTATAAGTATTAAAACTTGTTACGAAAGTGCAATTGCATCCTAAAACTTTAAAAAGCGCAATCAAGTCCTATACCTTGTTAGATTGATGAAATCAAGTCCTACACCTTGTCAAATTGATGAAATCATGTCTTCTCTTGATTCCACTTTTTGAAAGTTTTATGACTCTTTTGTACTTTTTTTTTTTGGGTAAGGAGACTCTTTTGTACTTTCGTAATTGCACTTTTGAAAGTTTTAGGGACTCAATTGTACATTTGTGATAAGTTTTAGGACTTGATTGTAATTTTTTTTTAAGTTTTAGGACTCAATTGCACATTTATGACAAGTTTTCGGACTTCCAATGCACTTACCCCTTTAGAAAAAGCCCGGACTTACAATGCTCCTACCCATGATTTTGTGTCTAAAATATGGAGATTTCAATATTAACCTAGTTGTTTTATTATGAGTTGTGCCACATTGGTAATAAAAATTTTCTTATTACGGCATAACTTCGAATAATAACACAATATATCTAGAGCCGTCAAATAGGTGGGGTGGGTAAAAAATGGTCCAACTCATATTGATCCATTTAACCCGTTTTGATCCATTTTCATGCCATGAAATTTAACGACTTGTACTCGACTCAACCCATACCTAACTTGAACCATATCATTAAAACACTTCAATAATAAAATCCAATTTAGTGAAAATTATTTCTTATAAATTTTTAAAGATATATATTGCAAAACAATTTTTATGATTTGTTAAAAAAATTCTAGAAACTCATTTATGACCTATTTAAAGCCCATTTAGAGTCCATTAAGTTTCTAAGTAACCCATACAATATATTTATTACCCATCACCATTAAATATGAGTCAAATATGGGTTCTAGACCCATTTTGCCACCTCTAGATATATCCTATGATTTACTCCATTTTCTTATCCAATTTTTATCATGAAAATGTTCTAACCTAAATTTTATGCTAATGGACTTAAGAATTCCAATTTCGTAGCTTTTTTTGCCCATAAATTATTCTTTCAATATGATTAATGAGAGATTTCGCTAGCGTAGCGAGAAATGCAAAAGACAAAATCTCAATATTTGGAAGCATTGATGCTTTAGTTCTCTTAATTCATGGTATCTTCAAAAAAACTAATAGGCTCGGGCTATTTTCGCCGCTCAAATAACTTAGATGCACGCCTCAATTAGATTGCAATTGATTAATGGTAAGATAATGGTAGATTAAAATCATGCCTTTAATGAGGATCAATCCATCTCGAGATTTTTATCTACCTTTCCTTAACTGTTGTTCTTCTTCTTTTGGGTCAAATAAGAAAAGTTCATATTTTCATTTTATTCACGAGAATCCTTTTAAATTTTGGAGTATTTTAATGAACTTAGTGATTGAAATTCCATTTTAAAAGAAGATTAGTACATTTATAATGTTGGGCAACTATTTTGCAATCTCTCCCTAAAGCTCAATATTTTTTTAGTGGAATCTTTGGTAATGCAATGAGCTATCTAGGGTTATAACTCGACGGCTTATGGTTCATAATACGACCCTACTTTGCATAAGCAAAATGTTGAGCTCCAACTTTGAGTTCAAAATGCAACATGACTTTTGGGAAGAGAATTGTCCTATTGACTGGCTTGCCAGTCTTGAAATCGATAAGCCCTTAAACATTAGATTCTTCCATTTGCCTCCTAGAGAGTTACTCACATTTTATTAGTGATGAAATAGGAATAGCAGGTTTACAAGTTAAATTCGTGTTTGGCTTTAACCTTTTCTTTTCCATAAAAACCAAGAATAGATATGTCAATTAACAGATATTACCATTTCAATCTTATTGCTAAAAATGCTTGAAAGAGTTCATCTTAACCTCATCAACAGGTGAAAGGAGGAAAGTTGAAATTTGCATGAAACTGAACGGAAAATTAATAGAAAGTGGCGAAATAAAACAGCATCATTCTGACCACTACTTATGGTTGGATATTTTCCCCGACAACGTGCGGCTCTTGAATTTTTATCATGTATCGATTTTCATCATTTTGATTCATGATCTTAATAGGTTAGCATGTGTTACAGCTATCTGGGTGTGAAAATAGAGTGAGCCACATGTAATATAAAACTCAATTAGTCGTTCTTCGGTAATTATATAGCAGAGAAATATTTGCTCCTCTCAATCTGTGGAATTAAAAAAAAATCCCGATCGCATTACACACACGTATTAAGAAAAGCATAATCTATCCGTTGTGGTTGTCTCCCCGGCCAAACTTATATCAAAATGAAGTTAAACTTAGTCCATTAATTTAATAATCACCCTAATCTCTCGGCAAGTAATTCTTCAACACGATAACGGGAGATTCGGCATCAAAACGAAACGGCCCGTGAATGAGTAGACTCTCGATCTTTCTTTTTTCTATATATATATTTTTTCTCATATCAATTCCTTAAATTTCGGTTGCCACGGAATTTCAGTCAGAGGTCAAACATGGGAAGCGCCTTTGTCCGAAACAGCGAAAGGGACAAGCAAGGAAGATGACGTCGTGAATGGTTAATTCCAAGCGAGGAGCGTCCCAAGCTCCGGTCCAGCTCAGCCGATGGTGGCCCTGGCAGAAGCGGACAGTCGCCTTTTTAGCCATGCTTCCAAAGACCAATAATTGCGGTAAAGAAGATTCCCGGCCCACGTGGGCATGACGCCAGCAAGGCTCTGTTCCTGTTCGTGGGGAGTTTGTTCTGTACATTATGATTACTCTTCTCTCGCACACAAAATGATTACAATAATAGATAAGAGTAGTAAAAGAAAAAAAAAAAAAAGACGACCGTTAGATGTCGCAGAAGGATGTCTGAAAGTCAAAAGCTGACACTAAGGTCCGCCCCACCTTCTGAATTCAACTTTTACGGCCACGTTCCGCTTCTGTTCATGGTGCCCAGAAGAAAGGAAGCAGAGGAGTTTTGGATTTGGAGCTGTTTTCAATCTTCTGGTTTCAAGAAACGTGCCTTGTCCAGAAAAGAAGGATGTGGCTTAAGACTCAAGAGAGATCGAGCCAAGACAATGAATATAATAACAGACTCTCAGGCTCATACTTTTCCGCCAAATGATTCGGAATTCACTTCACCGGTTCTGATTTTTCTTCATAAGTTTCGATCGGATCCGTCTACAACGTGATGCATCAGAAAGAACTGGATTAAGACTACGGGCTGCAGAATCAACAAGAAGCTTTCGCTAGCGGAAGAAGAAGAAGATAAAAGAAAGCCACGTATGGCATTTTATGTGCTAATGTATCTCTGTCCAAGCCATGACCAGATACGAATGATGATATGGCTCGCGAGCGAGCACCAGCAGTGACCTGCAAGACTCGCAACGTACCCACAATGGGGGCACTTGACTTAGGACAAGAACAAATATCACATGAGCGAGGGTGGGAGGGAGGGAGGGAGGATTGTCTATAAAAGGGAAAGAGGAAACATGTATGTATTGTTGCTACTTCCCCAATGAGCGGACTTGAATGTTTTCACCAGTGCACAAGAGACCGTTGTGATCCGAAAACCAGAAGAACAATTTCGACAAAAAAAAGGCACAACTGCAGTCGCCATCTGTACAATCTCTTTCTCTCGCTCTCTCTCGGGAGTCAGGAGGCAAATATTTCAATCATTCCATAACTGTGTGTCGAAGGAAGTAGCAACAAAACCAAAGTAGAAATCTCAGCTCTATCAACCGATGAACCATCTCCACCATTGTGTGTAGGAGAGCTCAAGGGCTGCAAAAAAGGGTTTTTGCAATCTACACGTTTACGATGTGTCGGAAGGCTTTTCACTAACCGGTCAATAAGCAATTAGGAATCCATATTGTCAGCTCTACGCCTGAGTTATCTCGATCTTATGGCTCTCTGGATTAGCTTGGCTCTCCATGTCAACTGAGCCAGGAGCTTCTTTTGCCGACTCAATATCCATGCTGGCTGTGCGGCTCTCTGTTTCTTCGATCCTGAGAAAAAAATCAGCGACATGATGCTCTTAGGCCACACTTTGATTTGATTCAGGAAGATAGGCAATATAGATGCAGTCAAAAGTAGATGCCTCCCAAAAAAAAAAAAACACAATACACACTCGCGAAATGGATACTCATCGGCTTCGAACATTCGCACGACCTGAGTCATTTTTGGTCTCTTAACTGCTTCAGATCACACATCTGAGTGCAACCAACAGGCACGCTTCAAGCACGGGTTGCTGGTTTAACTTCAAGGGCCTGGTCCACGACCTCTTCTGCTCTCCTGGTTCCTACCATCACCTTCAGCCACTCAACGAGATTTACCTGCCACGAGCAGAAGCACATTGAAGAGCCAATGAGTAAGCTCTCACAATGAGAGCTATTACATTAACTTGACAATTACAGGAATCTATCGTAGTGACAAACCACACAAAATCTATCAGCTTTATACAGGATCAGAGAAGGGGGAGAGCTTCTGAAGAGATACATAAGTAAATTTTTGTCGACGATTCAGTACCTCATTAGCTGGTCGACCATAGTCTACTGGGTCCTTCCAGTGATTACTTCAAGCAAGAGGACACCGAAGCTGTAAATGTCGCTCTTCTCATTCAACATTCCTGTGTTGCATACTCTGGAGCCACATATCTGTAATTCATATGTAAGGTACGAGGTCAAAAGACTGATTCCCTGGCTGTACTCTCATACGGGCAAACTACACAAGGTACACAAGATAATCCAGACATACCCGAATGTTCCCATCACTCGGGTTTGTAATGTGACTTTCTCCTGATCCCAACAGCTTAGCCAACCCAAAGTCAGACACCTTGGCATTGAATTCATCATCCATCAAAATGTTGCTTGACTTGATGTCCCGGTGAACAACCTTGGGTTCTATTTGCTTCGTGCAAATATGCGAGCCTGAAAGGGCAGTACAACTTCTTTCAGTCTTCCACTAATATTAGCCATGACTACACCCCACGGAAATGACGTTAAAGTATCTATTATTGTTGAAAACTAAAGCAAACTAATGGAGGACCAATGATCCTGACAACTGACAAATCAACTTTGTCCTCATTGCGGCGGTCGATGCAAAAAGGCGCCCAAACCACGAAACAAACTGCTGGAAGGAGAGATGACTTTGCATCCTGTACTTACGCCTTGGCAGTTCCGAGGATAGCCTTCATGCGGGCCTCCAAGTGAGGACACCACGTTTCACGCATAGCTCCATGCAGCCATTGTTCCAAGTTTCCGTTGTTCACGTACTCATAAACAAGCATCCTGGAGTACAGGCACATCAAATGAGATTTTACCAAATGAGACTAGAAGCACAAGCAATCAGATAAAGGTAATCCCAATACCATGATGCATTGATACAGCAGTTCAGGTATTGGGTACAAGCAGTAAGTACTAAGAACAATCTCCATCATGCAGTAAAATGAGAACAAATAAAATCAAAATAGCGCCATCCGCGAATAAGCAAATGAATCTTTGCTGTGAACTCCTTCGATAAATATGCCCAGTCAGTAGTCGCACAAGATTTTTATGTCGAACATGACCAATTGCTTCCACTTCGACCCTGAATTCTCTTTTCAGCTGTCCTCTGTATATCCAGATCATGGCAAAGTCAATGACATGTCTTCGGATTAAATTGGGAAATTGCAGGTAATCTAACTGGAAGCATACTTACAAATTATGAGAAGTTTTTTGACAGCTACCTCAGCTCCATTATAAGTTTGCCCCGATAAACAACTCCATAACCACCCTCGCCAAGCAACTTATGTGGCGAAAAACGATTAGTACGCAAGCTCTAGATCCCTGAGAGTAAACCAGTGACCCCAGCCAAGGGTGCCGAAATTTCAGGTAAGCCGATTAGAGGAGAGGCGGTAACAAGTCCAGCGCTAGGGCAATGACGGATTTTTTCGAACATTCCCAGAGCTTCCTTCTTCTCCTGATTGCGAACTAAAACCCCTCTCCGGGTTGTGACACAGGCAGATGCACTGACTCGGTTATCCGGACACTTGATTTGCTGTGGCCAAGTGGACAAGCATCGTCTCTGAGTTCTTCTCGACCAATTGGTCATTAACTGCAAGGGATGCATTTTCTGGGTGATTACCGAAATTTTGGGCCACCCACTCTGTCGAACTCTGATATCCTTTGATTCTCGGTATCTGCGAAGAGGATGGAAAAACACGTCCGTCCTTTTCGATTTTTCCGCAATGTGACCCAGATACATAGGCGCAGAGAATCAAAACTCAGATTGCGCCTACACAGATGCCAATCCAAACCTCCATAACTCACCCCCAGAAAGTTTCCGACAATTTCGAGTTCAAAGAACCCCCAGATGACATCTCTGATGGGCGCCAAGCCTAGATGTTCTAGAAACTGCTCGGTCTTTTCTCCTCTGCCACAGAAATCGAAACATTTGGATGCATTCG
>JAGVVM010001164.1:0-31337 GCA_019149425.1 Psidium friedrichsthalianum | reverse complement strand
AATGTGGTCGCGCCCGGGATTAGTGGTTGTTGTTAATATTTGTAAAACTGATATTGATGTATAATATGGAGCTGAGAATGTGTAATATATGAAGTGTTATGGTTGGCTAGTCCTTGCTCATTTGTTGTCAGGGTAAGTATCGCTTCCGCCAGCGCAAAATTCGAATATTAAGGTTTCAAGGTCGGCGACAGTCCTGGGATGTCGCATGTATCGACCGTCGTTGCGCAGATGTCGCGCGCTCGTGGAGGTTCGGGGCGTGACAGTGCCACCTATCTTTGAAAGGAATCTCTACCAAGCTTCCTATCAAAGAGGAATAGCTGTTAACACCTAAATTTAATCATATTTTTCCTTTGAAATTAATAGAAAATTAATAAAATTCATAAATTTGAAAATCAATGTTGAAAGTATTGACCAGTCTACAGAATCATTTTGGAACAAAAATAAATTTTGGATTTTTTTGAATTTTTAATATTATTTTTAATTAGAAAACACCCCAAAATAGGGGGGGGGAAAGCAAATATGATCAGAAAAATCCAAAGAGATATTCAATAATTTTTTTTAAATTTGAATTGCATTTTAGCTACACAAATTCGATTTGGGTCATTGTTTCTCTAAATCATAAAGTTTCATGCCTTAATTGAGCCTTTTTTCAGTCGTTTCTTTTTATTTATCTATCTATTTTGAGTTGATTATAACATTTCATCCAAAGAATTTTAAATTAACTTCATTCAAGCCAATTTTACCTTTCAAACAATTCAAACTAGCTAATCTTCATGCAAAATCACCTTTTAATTGAGGTTTTCATGGATAATCTCTCAAAAATCCTACTCTAGAACATTCCCAAGTGAGGGCAAAATAGGTGAGGAGGCTCAAAAGGACGTAGCTGTTAAAAAAAAGGACAAAGGGAATATTTTGAAAAAACTAGCATCGTCCTTTTGCTAGAGTGGATTTTTTTTTCCTTTCTTGAGGGAGAAGAGCGGAAAACAACAAAAAAAAAGAAAGAGAGTGCAGGGGCATCGTCACACAAAAAAGAGGAAAAGAACACTAGCGAGAGAGGAGGGAGTTCGACAAGAAAAAAAACAATGACATCGAGAGAGGGGGAGAGAGAAAGAAGGTCAATCCTGTCGTTGCCGCCAAGTTACTGTCACAACCGCCATCCCCCAATGAACTCAAGTGATAAAAGAACTTAGAGCAACTTCCAGAGAGAGAGAGAGAGAGAGAGAGGCGGTGGAAGCTCTGCCAACCTCCATCGATGCCCGAAGCTCAAAAGGCTTCGAGGACTTCATCATCACAGTGGAGGTGAAGTTGAAGCTCGTAGATCATTCCTAAGCTTCTTGACAACCTAAGGAGTCGGTGGAACTCAACCGTTTGAGTTTTTGTTATCTGTGACGTCTTGAAATTTTGGAATCCGAAATTATAATAACATTCGGATTTTTATGGAAGAAGGGAAAATTTTCAGATGCGAATATTAAATTAGTTGGGGCGTCAATCCGAAATTTGAATCTTGTTTGATCGCATAGAAGAAAATTTTCCGTTCACGCCGGAAAATTTTCATTCACGTCGAACCCAATCATGTCCGAATTCTCGTCGCATAAACCCGAAAAATATTCCCATTTGTTGTCACGCCCCGAACCCCAATCGAGCACGCAACATCCCCTGCTCATATCGAAGAACCCTGCGTACGCCTGGCCTACGACTAGCGACGGCCCAGGACGGACATCGCGGCCAGACGACGCTATGGCCTAGCGCAAAACCTGAAACCTGCGGAAGCGTGCCTTCTACACATGCATACATACACAAGAGAGTAGGGTAGTATGAAAAGACAAGAACACTTTTACAAAGGAATGCAGCAACTCATACGTATATACGATCGAGCGTTAAGTACAGACCACCAAAAGAAAACCTCAACCAATAGCCATGACACCTACGCTCGCACTAACTCCAAAAGGTCTAACCAGCGACAGTAGGACTCAGTCCTCCTCAGGCTCCTCCTCGGGGTCCTCCTCTGGGTCCTCCTCATCAGTATCCATAGCGTCACCCTCCTCGTGGCCGTCAATCTCAGAACGTCCTGGGGACGGCAACTCCTGCAGTGGGTCGGGATCAATCACCTCGCCACCATACTCAGCTGGCTGCAGCAGGATCGGGTCGTCCTCCATAGGGATCGGAGAATCTCTCTGGGGTCCCTCAAAACCATACAGACCCTCCCTATACCAGGCCTCGAATCTATGGGGTACGAGGTAGGGTCCACCCTGATTTACTAGTACAGTCGTCACATGCCTATGCCACATCACAGCATGCATATCAAAATGGAGGGTAATCTGGGTATCCATCTGCACTGGCAGTCCAAAAAGCATCGGTGGTGCAGCCATCACGGGTGACCTGGATCTGTAAAAAGAAGGGCAACCACCGCCCGTGAGTCGAGGACTCAGCAAGCTCACCACTAATCCTAGCGTAGGGTAGCGTATACTAGTGGGGTCGGTCCTACCCAGTGGGCTAGGTTTGCGTTCCAGGGTTCAGACACTCTCAGTTATCCTCGGGACCAGACCCAGATATATATATACAGACGTACAATTCATAACAATACAGTTCATATCATACAGACGGGCACAAGAGACAATCAAACATGATGCCATATGCAAACTGATGCGGGCCTCAACCGGCCATAACGGATCCCAATGGATCATGCCCGTCTATCACTCCAATTCCCATCAGGGCTCATCCAACAGTGCCACTCGGCAAATTTCCTCAACTGCGTATCAGACGCCTTACGTTGGTTTCTCCCTTTTCTCTCCACTTCCCCGCGTAGCAACGCCTCTGGGGCACCTTGTCACGTCACATCTCTGGTGACTCATGCCATGCTCTCAATGTATGCGGGGCCCACATGATTGCAACCAACAATTCAGTCATAGAGCATGCATGCAATGGTATATAAGCACAAGTACAGAGCACCTCAAGAAGTCATCAAAGTAATCACGTGCTCGTCAAGCCAAACCATGAGAGATCTAGTGCCCCACACACGATTCCTCGGCCAGACAGGCTCATTAGACTCCCTCATACTATCTCTCTGGTTAAACCCATATGAATTGGAATCCCGTCCTAACGGACTCAGTAACTCGGCCTAAGCCCAAACGCCCATGTTAGCTCCCTGGGAGTCGGTAACCCACGACTAATGATTCAGTGTTTTAATAACCCCTCGGGTGTAGTTGAATTAGGCTTAACTTGGTTTAAGGCCTATTTAGTGGATTCAGGTTCGAATGGGCCTACAGTCCGTTCTAAGGTCCAAGGCCCACAAAGGTAGTTAGGTCCACTAGGGTAAGTCGGCCAATTACAGTGTTCTAAGCCCATTAGTCAAGTTGGGTCCAATAAGATTCAAGGTCCAATGAAGTGAGTTAGGCCCATTAACCCAAGTTGGGCCTATTAAATTAAGTTGGGTCCAATTAGTTCCAAGGCCCATTGACCAATCATAGGCCCATGATTTAATTCTAAGATCAGATATATAATTCAGGCCTACTTTTATAATTAAATTCGGGTAGGGCCCAAGCCCATTTACGAAGACTAGCCTATTAAGCCCAATTAGGTCATTTTAGGCCCAATTCGTCATCCTAAGCCCATGTACATTACTGGGCCTCATATCTTGATGTTTATAATCATAATTTGGGCCCAATTAAGTTGAATTTTCGTCCATGTGTGGCCCACTAACAAAACTTGGGCCCAAGAGTTTAAATTTAGCCCAATTGTCATGGAATTAAGTCCCTAGGCCCATTAACTTGCCTTGGCCCATGAGCCCACATGCTTATTTCACCAATTGCAGCCCATTCTCAACATTTCAAGGCCCCATTTGTTGTTTCCCAAGCCCTACACGCACGGCCCATAATATGCACACCATTAGACTAAAGCCCATTAACTTAATTACCCATGTTATGCCATAATCACCTTGGTTTATCCACTAATACCAATCCCATACACACATACTACTAGCCTAAGCCAAGATTAGAGGATGAAGCTTACCTAGATGGGTTGGTGATGGCGGCTGGTCGGCGAGGAAAGGGACGGCGACGGCGGCTTCTCCTCGGGCAGACGAGCTAGGCCGGCCGAGAGGGAGAGAGAGAAAAGAGTGAGGTCGGGTCGGTCCATGGCGGCTCACAAGGGCCACGAAGACGACAAAAAGAAGGGCAAGGGAGGCTCACCGAAGCGTCACGGAGGCTGGACGGCGGCGACGTTGGCCGGACGACGACGACGACGGGGACGGCAACGGGCGGACGACGGGCTTGCACCGAGAGGAAAAAGGAGAGGTTTCGGGAGAGAGGGATGGGGACCGGCCGAAAATGAGTAGAGGAGAGAGAGAGAGAGAGAAAGATTATAATCTAATAGAATAAGGGAAATTAAGTTATAGTGGGTTAGGTTAAATAGTAACATGGATGAGACTTGTACTTTGACAAGATTTGATTTCATGGGGAATTGTGCCAAGATTGATGTGATTTGACACTTGATTGATTGATGTGACATCTGATTGATGTGACATCTGATTTGACTTGCCTCGATTTGCGTGCCAAATGCACCTATCGGGTCCCGAGCGCGAACGGATTTTGGACTGGATTTGGTGTCGGTCCATCGATTCTATCCCCAAAAATCCTAATTTATCTAATTCTAAGGACTGAGCATTTACCGGGGGCATTTCGGTAATTTTCCAATCACGTCTTGCTTCGCGACGTACACCGGCTGTCTGCTCTTCTGGCGACATTTCTGAAACTGATTCCATTTCTTAGTTGTGTTTATCTTACTAATTCGATTGTCCAATGTCGGGTTTCATTTTGTGGTCAATTTCATTATATACCGACTCTGTCTCAGTCTCAGACCAACGGGCGGCTGATTGGGAAAAATTCCCAGATAGCCTTTCCCCTTCGGTTGGTCATCCCAGGGTAGCTAATCCTGAGTGAGCGTCGACCAGAGTGTATTAACGAAGCATTTCCATTCGTTTAGAAATTCCGACGAATGGGTCGAATTTTCAGACTGTCACAGTTTTGGTAGGGATGACACGTGCTCGAGGATCGGGGCGTGATATTATCAAAATAGGTAAACGTCATTTTTGCTTGGTCGAAACTCCATTAATGGTGGATTTTGATCTGATTACTTTTATTTCGAGATTATTAATTCAAAATAATCCTAAGCTCTTACTAATCTCACACACACACACACACAAACAAACACATGCATGATTATTTTGTGATTTCATTGCATAGAAACCTTCAAGTCAAACCTCTCGACCCCCAAACCCATAGCGACCTACCTTGCTCGTTTTAGACACTCTTGACTCGATCAGACCTTCAAGTAAGTACTTCTGAACTCCCTGGATGCTATTTGTAACTTCATTTTTTATTGTTGACATGTGAATTGCAAGATTGGACTCCACTTTGGCCGAACTTGTTCGGGCTTTGTTCATTTCCATTCCACCATTAAATCTTGCTGCATTTTTTTTATATGTTATAGTAGAGGTTAAGACGAGTTTGTAGATACCAAGATCGTCCATATCGGATAAGATCTCACTATTGGCTATCTTCGAGAAACTCTCAGTTGTTGATAGTCATCTCCAACCTTGCACTGTTGACTAGTCAATAGCTAAGGTAGGGATGATGTGGTTGTCATGTGAAATGTCATGTCAACCAATTGGTTTCTTAATAATAATAATAATAATAATAATAATAATAATAATAATAATAATAATAATCTTTTTCGAAAATTAAAATTTGATTTTTTGAAAATTAAAATATTTTTGTGATCGAGTGGTCCAAGTTTAGTTACGCGTCAAGATCTCGGCCATCCATTTATTAGAAAATAAAAATTATTCATTTTTTATCGACGACTGAAATTGCGATACATGGCACGTCTAAAGCCCTTAAATTAGTAATTAGCGGGAAAATAGAAAAATTCATAAAAAAAATCTAAAATATTGCAAAAATTTCCAAAAGCATAAAAAATTAGGGAATTGGTCATTTTAATTGGTTAATCCTATTTTTGACGATTTTGCCTCTTAGAATCTTTCCAAAATTAAGATTTTACCCCTTTTGGGCAAATTGTCTCAAAAAATCTCAAAAATTCCTAAAATGGAAATTGGTCCACCTTGACTGGTCGAACTTGTATTTCATGATTTCAACTCTTGTTTCTTCTTGAAATGACAATTTTACCCCTCATGGTCAAATTGTCTCCAAAAAATCTTGAAAATTTTTGAAAATTCTCAAAAATTGGGAAATAGACACATTCAACTGGCAAACCCTATTTTCAATGATTTGAGTTCCCAATCCCTACAAAATTGATAATTTTTTCCCTTTGGGTAAATTGTCTCCCAAAATAACGATTTTGCCCTTGATGGGAAAATGGTCTCCAAATCACCTCAAACTCTTTCGAAATCTCAGTACCCTCCTTTTTTAAACCAATAAAGCTTTATAGAAATATCATGTATTGGTTTGATGCATTTTATCCATATATTGCGGCTCCTTGATTGCGCTATATTTTTATTGATTGTGAATGATATGTTATATATCCCCATTTGCATGAATTCCTGGATTTTAGGACTTCCTTATTGTAATCCATTTGCATGAAATCTTAGTTAGAAAAATCATTGAACTTAGGTATCGAAGGATGTGAATGGCAACATTGACATAACTAAGTCTCCAATCCCAAATTTACGGTTTTGTTAGAGTCATACAACTACTCCCACCGCCTGATGAGGTTTCCAATCTACATTCCCCAAAAATCGGTGGTGACTCTGAAACCATGCATACCTATGCACATGTCACCCAACAGCACCTAAGGTTGAAACTTGATTCCTAAATACCATCGTCGCACGAGGTTACGACTTGGGAGAGTCGTAGTTGATTCCACAAATCACCACAGATCCATAGAATTTTGGCAATCACCCCTAAACTTCATCATCTTCGAGGTGGGTTATGACAACGGTGCTTCTTCTTTAGTGTAGATAGTCTCTAAAAGGGAATATTAAACACACATATCAAACAACAATAGACAATTAAGTAAATGCCGCAATAGAGATAATGGCATTTCATTTTGGCAAGTTAACTGGTCAAATTCCAGTATATTTAGTCAAATCCTTCACAATTTAATTTCAAAACTGACAAATAAAGGGAGAAAAGAAAAGGGTTTAAAAAAAAAACATTGCAAGCCTAGAGAGATGAAGTGAAGATTATGATCATTCGTATTCGATTCTGCTCTTCCTCACTAAGGGTGAACCGGATCTTCAAATGCACCTCCACACTGCCTTCAAAAGGGAAGAAATCATCCCAAAGGCCTTTCTCAACAACCAATTTGATCTGAACACCTACCTCCAAACAGAATAATCAAATCCCATTGTTCTTGCTCCACCACGAAATCAAACCAAGGAGTGAATCCACAACCACAAAGAAGAAACCCTGAAGTTTACTTGATCAGTGATCCCCCACGAGATGGGTTGGAAGGCAACTTGCTAATACCCTAGAAAATCGCCAAGAAACAAGAGGCTCCGCGACAACAGTAGCTTCGGATTCCCACAACGGACAAAGCGCCGAACAAGAAAGATAGAGTATGAGATGGAGTGGAGAGTCAGAGACTAGAGAACCGAGAAATGAGAGTCGCCGAACGAGAGAAATGTGCGATGGAGTGGACTTGGACAGTCGGAGACTGGAGAGCCGAAGTATCTTTCAGGTTTCACGTCTTTTGAGTTTTTTCCGTTGAAACGTGAGTGAACTTTATATTTTAAATGGTTCGGTTTAGTTAACGAACCAAGGAAAAAAAAATTGTGGTTCTTTCCACTATCTAAACTGAGAACCAAACTAAACTGAAAATATACGAAATTTTAGTTCAATTGAGTTCAGTTCAATTTTTGGTTCAGTTCTAACAGCCCTAGAGACAATTGATCTCTTCGGAATTTGAGTATAATTCCTTAGTGAGATTGATGAATTATTTCATGAGGAATTGTGGGATAAACACTTGTGGGTTATTGGGAGTAATTGGGGGCTAGGAAATACTGAGAGTATTTGAGTGACTCAATTGAAGTTGTTAATCTACTTTGCATCGCTTGATCTATAGCAGAATTCATTTTAGCCCTCCCTGTAGATGTGGATCTATACGACCGAACCACGTAAATCTATTGTGCAATTTATTTTCTTATTCTATTGTTCAATCGTTTGCTTTCGCAACATGGTCGGTCATTTTATGTTGTAAGCAGACCAAAGTTTCCTTGAAGGCTTGAACAACTAACTTTGACAAGAAACTTGAATTTTTTTGTAGATCAAAAAGTAGCTGATGTAGATGATACTTTGGAAAATAACATAATCTTCCATATAGCACTAATCAGTCCTTTAATTACTTTGTATGATCAAATTTTTAGCATCTCTTTTACACAATTTTTTAGTCCTATGAAGATTTGTTTGTCATTGTACAAGTTGGGACTACGATTGTCATTTTCGATTTTTACTGGTTTCACTGGACCGCCCAAAAATCAAACCAATCCAAACCATGTTCACCCCTAATATGCATACAGTATAAAGTTGTGTTCTGCAATCATCGATGTCAATCATGATGATAAGAGCCTTCTTGCGAAAAAGGAGTACAGAATTCGTAAGAGCTAAAGGAGATTCACTTTGAGAGACGTTTCTTTATAAACTCATTTGTAAGTAAGGGCCAATACCCAAAAAAATCTCAAACTTTAACCTTTGTCCCAATTATACTCAAAACCTTTTTTTTGTCTCATAAAAAACCCTAAACTTTTATTTTTGTCCCAATTCTACCGAACCCATAACTTTAGCTTTGTCCCAATTCTACCAACTTAATACAAAAAAAAAACCCATAATTTTAGCATTTGTCCCAATTATATCCAAAACTTCTTTTTATCTCATCAAAAACCCAAAACTTGTACTTTTACCCCAATTATATCACAGTTACTCTTCCATTCATAATAACCGTTAGTTAATCCTATGTAGCATTTCCACGTAGTTAAAGAATTAGATCTCAGCAAAGCTAACATGAAAAAATCTATTAACTTCTTTTCTGTTATCTACGTCTTCTACACATTGTCAAGAGATACAGAGCCACTCAAGGTGGTGTGTTTTGGATTCTACCCGGCACTCAACAGCCCAAAGAATGGCTAGTCGTGGAGATTTGATTATTTAGAAAAACAATCTCAAATGTCACTATTCTTGAAATCTGTTGTTTTTGAATTTCAAAGATTTATTGGTAAGTACGACAAAAAAAATTCAAGCCATGTAAGATTAACTAATAGTAATTATAAATAGAACGCTGGTAGTGGTAGAATTGGGCCAAAAGTAAAAATTTGGGGTTTTTTTGTGATAATTTTTTTTTATATAATTGGGACAAATGCTAAAGTTGAGAATTTTTTTAGTATCAAATCGGTAGAGTTGTGACAAAATTAAAAGTTGTGGATTTTTTATGAGACAAAAAAAGTTTTGGATAGAATTGGGACTAAGGCCAAAGTTGGGGTTTTTTATGAGACAAAAAAAAGTTTTGAGTATAATTGGGACAAAGGCTAAAGTTTGAGCCTTACCAAAGGCTAAAGTTTGAGGTTTTTTGGGTATTAGACCGTAGTAAGTAATATGCACTATGGAAAAATATATAGGATAATTACTCTATGAATTTGTCTTTCCATCTATTGTATGGAAAGTGAGGTTTCTATATCTAGGTATCTCTCTCTCTTCTTAATGATATCTTATTTAAGCTTATATATATAGTTAAGAGATTAAGTTCAAAAAATCAAATAGATATGCCTCAGTTACTATCATTTTATTACATCCATCTCTCCTTTTATTTTCTCATTCTCATTCTTAATTGTATCCTTATGTACACTGTTTCAAACATATTTTAAAATTTAGGAATCAACTAATAAGCATCGGCATATTTAATTGAGACTACAAAGATGCGCAATTTTATGTGTGCAAAATTCTATTAGTTAATAGTAATGCAATAAAAATTCTTCAACTTGATGAAATTTATAGTATGTACTGCTACTAACTTCTAAGTTTTTCACTAAGTAATAAAATAGACTTTAACAATCAAATATCTTCTTATAATCAGATTTATTTATGCAACTTTTCAATCATAGGGCATTAGCATATTTGGCATTGTCAAGAAAGCTAGTATTCTAGAAAAACTTCGGGATAAACCATTTACCAAAATCCATAACTTGTAAATTTAACAGCGTTTTCCAGTTTGATGTAAATGCTATTTTTCTAGGAATAGATAATCCTATTCTGCTCTACAAAGCTGCATTTGGTTGTCTAGATTTATAGCCATGATAGGATTGGATAGAATAAGATATGAAATTTAGGGATTTTACCGTATGCCATCCAATGTTTGGTGAATTATAGTAATAAAGTTGGATATATTCATATCATATAATATTCATTGTTTGATATTTACACATTAATATAAATGAACCTGAAAATGCATGAATACTCTCATAATTCACTACCAATTCTAGTTAGAAAGAGGAAATATGAACATTCACATTTGTAATTACGAAAAGTTTTGTCTCTCTCGCTATTATCATCAATTTTCAGCATAAACCACAAAGTTACAGAGTATAATGAGTTTTGACTCTCTTTCTGCTTTTGAAAACTTTTGATGTGAACCAAAAACTTATGAAGGAGAAAACTTTTCGACTCTCTTTCCGTTTTCGTAGAGTTTTGACGTGAACTAGAAAACTAAAAAGGAGTGGTAAAACTTCAACATAAACCAAAGATACATAGGTGAAGTAAATGGAGACTTCTAAGGTTTTTTTTTAAAATTTCACTGTCCCACATATTTTCAAGAATTAGAAAGTTCATTTTCAAGTTCGAATTTATTTATTTAAAGTTTGGATTCTCCTAATTCATTTTTATCTACTTATTTTTATATTTATATATCTCTTTTTTCATTATTTTAATTTGTTCCATCATTTCTTAATAAAAAATATTATTGAATCATAAATTATGCTACCATACCTAAAATATGTAATGATATAGACATGAAGTGTGTGTATACATACATATACATAAATGAATAAAAAAAAATATATTATAAAGTAAAAAGAAACAAATATTTATAAATACATATAGGAATAAATAAAAATATTTCTTTATTTTTATTTTTCTTTATAATTTTAGAATTCAAATATAATTCATATTTAATTATTATTTTTATTATTTTTAAGAAGTTTGTTATTTAAAAAAATAGCTTTTATACTATGAATATAAGAAATCCTATCCACCTTTATCCCATCTCTCCCATCGGATAATTTTATTCAAACTATATCCCCTACTTTATCCTATCATGGGCTGGAGCCAAATAAAGGATAAGATAAATTTCATTCTACTCTGGATTTTATTCTGACTACCAAGCGTAGCCTAAGTGGCCAAATACCGTTTAGACACATTAAGAACGAGAATTCTACGCGCAATGGTGCTTCCAAGTTGCAAATGATGTTCATAGACGTATTAGACCGCATTGCTCCTCGTTATGTGCTCTTCTGATATTTTAAATGTAGCCAACCGATGAAATATAGAGAAGCAAGAGAACGTAGAAGATGAACACAATGCCAAACTAATAATAATAATAATAATAATAATAATAATAATAAATAAAAAGTTGCTGTAGAGATTCTAGGGAAAAAGTCAGAGCCAACCTAACAATTTGATTGGCTAGATACATGTCGGCGATATTTTTAAAGTCGACTAGTTAGTCCAAAACATAGATGAGTCAACGGTCCCTATTATTTCTCACATAGATTTTCATCGTTAAATCAAAAAGCCAAAAATCACGACCATACAGGCTAAAATTTGTTAAAGGCTAAGATCTATTGCATTTGAGAATTTTGGGCGACAGAATAACTAAGAGATAACAAAAGCAAAAGAAGATCCTTTCCTCCTCTTTTGAATTTACAAACTTTTTTTTTAAATCTGCATTATTGAGAACAATCTTATGTCTAATTAAATGTAGTCAAAAGTACAAATATAAGGATGAATTTGAGTTGACATTTAAAGTCATATAATTACTCCGAGTTGAGTGCCTAAAAATCTGATGAGGTCAAGGTAGCTCTAATCCGAATTTATTAAAGAAAAATCACAAAAATTAATTCAAGCAAAAGGAGTTTCCTTTTAGAGCAGTCTAGCATTTATTTCATAATATTCCTCTTCTTAATCCCTTTTCAGTTCAAAAACAAAAGAGCCTCAAAACAATCTCCAATTTGAAATCAATGATGTTTAATATGCATGAATAATCATTCAAGACCGTGGAGAATCAAGATTCTTTTGAATTACTTTGAGGGGTTATCACATTATCTTTTAAAAGTGCAACTCTTCTTGGCGTCCACTTTATCAAAAGTTACCACATTATTATTATTATTGTTTTACTTAAGTTATCAAAGGTTTACTCTTCCTATCTACATGACGTAATGAAAACTGGAAATGATCATTTATTTGGATCACCCGTATGGAAATCTTTCCAATAAAAAGTACCTTCACATTTACTTTCACATATAATCATCACGAAGTGCATGTTGAAGTCTTTGTTCATACTAGTTATTGCCAACAAAACGTCCCCCTTCATAATTTTCCTTTTTCTTTTCTTTTTCGCTTCAAAAAATAAAAGGTCCCCTTCGTCAGATCTGAGGAACCTGAAGCCCTAGCGCCGTCCTAGAAGAACCCCAAAAGCAGTTACGTCATCTTTTTCTTTAAATTTCCTTTTATTTTATTTCTCCAATTTCATAGAATAAATCCCAACTGAAGATATATATATACACACACATATACATATAGATAGATAGAGAGAGAGAACAGAACACTTAAACACAGCCCATTTCGCCAGTCTTCCAAGCGAAAGAGGCTTGATGGGTCGGTCTAGCTTTCTCGCAGGGCTCCTCGTCTCCTCTCTCCTCCTCCTCTCCTTCTCTCATGGTGTGATGTGAATCCCCAAGTTCACAAGTTCATAATTTTATTTAGGAATTCATTCACAAGTTCACGGTTTTGTTTAGGAATTTATTGTTTTTCCGTCAAAGATGCGTGAAATCAATTCAATCTTGTTCGCTTCCCTCTTTTGGGATTTTCAGGATTTGGCAGGAAACTGGTGCAGAATGTAAAGCGGGGAGATTTCCCAGTCGAACTGGCGGTTTGTTCATTTCAAAAATCCCCATTTTCTTCCCTTCCCAAAATGATTCTGAATTTTCCCATTTCCTCCATTATATTGTTTTCCAGGAAAGTGGAGGAAAATGGAGGAAGATGGCGGGAGTGATGGATTACTCTGATCCTGAGCCGAACACGAATCCTCGGAGTGGATTCCTCTTGAGCCCTCCTCCTGCTCCTCCTGGACGAGAGTAATTCTCAATTCCTGTCGCCAATAATACGCTTTGTTAGTTTTCATTGTTCTAGCTTTCTGAAAATCTTCCATTGATCCACAGAGGCTGTCTGCAAGAATGGTTATATTTCGTTTTGTATTTGCAAGCAGATGAAAGTAGGCAGTTTCAAAGCCGTGAGCTAATTATCAGCTTTTTGCCTGAGTTTCCAATCAAATTAGTCCTCGAGAAGATAAACATCGGATTTGCCTAATTTTTTATTTCTGCAATCGCTCGATCTTGCGGGTTCAGGTTCATTTGACTTTATCTGCCGCACAAGCGCCATCCACAAAAGGAGAGTAACATTTTATTTAACAAATCACGTGACCGACTAATGAAGGTTATGAATTTGTGATGCCATACACGCGAGACAGATGAGATTCATAATATGTGGTTGAGATTTCTTTGTTTCGCGGAAAATCATAATTTGAAAAATATTTGTTTAAAACTGATTGCTTATATCACTTACAAAACTGAATAAACGAAAAATTTTTCGGGTTCAAGAAAATAATTGTTGTCAACAAATGACCATTTTAAAAAATATATATTTCAAGCAATTTATTTTTCACGAAATAAATTGAACTTTATACACACATCATTTGAATCGCTAGTGTTGTATTAGACTTGTACATCCCGCATGTGTTTTATGTGTGAAGCAGCTTGTCCACTTCTGGTTTAAGCGGTGTCGATGCATCGATGCAGTGCCAATGAGGGCGTTGCCATATTAACAATCTTGGGAGAATCAAAGGGTTTATCCTTTGTCCACCAAATTGATCGTTTTGGTAGCAGCAGACTCGAAGAAGTATTTCTCGAGAGGATTAATCTCAGTGTTAATGAGTTTATGATACTTCGAACGAGAATTGAGAAAGTTTTATATCAACAGACTAGAAAACTCTCTCTCTCTCTCTCTCTCTCTCTCTCAAATGATCACGGGAAGAAGAGTAGAGTTTTCCTGAATTTCTCGATGAAAGAAATTTCCTCTAATAATATTTTCAATTCATGATTTTTCTTTAAAGATATCACGTTAGATAAATTTATAAAAATAAAAAAATAAAAAATCCTCTCTCTATAATAAGTGCTCGCGTGCGCCAAACCACAAATCAAGATCTGGGGCCGCGAGTTCGGAGACCATAGATCGGCCTCAATCTGTTGCCACTCGTGGCGTATGACCTCATATCAGCCTTAATCTAATGATGTGGCAACTTCGTTGTGAAGGATAGAGAGGGCCTAGATGTGGTGTAGGGATGAGCAATGGTCCCCGTTTAACTCAAGAGCCGGACCAAATCGGTTGGTTTTGGCGGGTGGTTCCCAACTCCTTAAGCTGAACTGGACCGATGGAGTCAACTAATGGAGTCTGTGGAATCGACACATATTGAAGATGAAAGTAACACCAAGGAAATCCATGGATGGGAATCTTCGATTCTATTCCACACCACCTGTCCATGGACAACCCTGTTTCTAGCTAAAGACTCCTCCGAAGCACGATCACGCAGTTAAGTCTAAGCATGCCTTTATAATCATACATAGCACATCTCCGGATCAATTTATTCTTAAGTTTCTTGCTTTCAGCCTTTCAGCAAAGGAAGGCAGCATCGGCAAAGTTCCACCACAATGGATTTCGTAAATGCGGAAAGAACTCATGGAAGAGAGATAGACTATTCAAGGAGAGAGAGACAGAGAGAGCATGAATAGCTATGCCGCCTCTTGAGGAAATATAGTTTTGCGAGCAGCAAGAAGCCTCGAAGACAAGGGGGGCAACAGTTGTTTGAGGTAAGAATACTCGTTTCATGAATTGGAACAAGAAACCTTGCAGTTGAAGTAGTATCAAATCACAGAGAGCAAAGAAACCTTGCAGCTGAAGTCCGGTTTGGGTCGATTCCAAGGTCAACAAGGTCAGTTCTCAATTCCACAAACTGAAAATCAATCCCAACCGAGTAGGTTTCAGATGACACAGTGGGAATCGTCCCATCTTGGAATTTAACACTCTTAAGGAGATCGTGTTAGATGATAGGGCCTACAGTAGAAATGGTGGTGGATGTGATCAGGCCAAGCAATGAAGATAGTGTGCACATCACACCAAGGTGGACTACCTCAATGGTGGCCATCGGTGTCAAGAGGGATAGAAAGGGCAGTTGTTTTTTTCAATGCATTAAGAATTACATGTTGGTTACATTATAATGCTAGTCGGAGGAGAATCATCATGATAGTTGCCAAAAAAAAAAAACAAAATTGATATTACTAAATTCATCAAGAGGATCATATTGTGAGATAGAGAATCAATGTCCCTGTACATCTGTTCCCATTAAGTAAACAAGGCAGCGCCATCACAATGTTGCATAAGATAGCAAGCAAAATGATTGAAAAAATATCTCACTCCTGGGGAAGCATTCGCAATTTGATTCAGTCATGTGAACATTTCCAATTAATAGCATTTGGCTCAGCTTTTCCAAAATATTTTGGACCTACAAAAGGCTCTTGACACCTGATTTTTAATCATCTTTTCTCTTTTAAAATTAATGAAAAAGGCATAAAAATTTATAAAATTAAAAAATCAACTTTGGGGACCTGGGCCAAGCATAGGGAACCAATTTTGATCAAAAAATAAATTTTTCATATTTTCAGTATTTTTCGGCATTTTTACTTTCGAAAATTAATATAAAATTCATAAAAATTCATAAAATTAAAAAAATCAACTTTGGGGACCTTGACCAAGCCTAGGAAACCAATTTTGACCAAAAATAAATTTTCATATTTTCAGTATTTTCTTGTATTTTTACTTTTGAAAAATTCATAGAAAATCAAGAAAAAATGAGAAAATCACAAAATCAAATTTGGAAGCCTTGGCCAAGCCTAGGCCACCATTTTTGAATAAAAATAATTTTTCATATTTTTTTGCATTTTTTAATAATTTCAAAAAATACAAAAATATTTGAAAATTAGGTAAAAATAACATTTGAGGCCACAAAAATACACAAAAATATTAAATATTTTTATTTTAATTCCCTTTTCAAGTTGGCCATCACAAATTCAAAAAATACAATTCGGGGTCATATGTTCCTTCACGAGCATAATCTCGAATCAGTCCTAAAAAAATCCAATTCAAGTCATTTTATTTTTATTTTTCATTTTTAGGAGTTGTGACATTATCCTCAAATAGTCTGAATTTTCATCTTAACCCAATGTACCCAGAATGACTTAATTCTGTAAAAGGGCCTTAGTTGAATTTTGCAAGAACTAGAGTACAAATACCTAATACTTGAGGGATTATTTTGTAAATAACTAAAAGAAGAGTTAGTGGAGAAATTAGAATAGAGAAGGGAAGATGAAGAAGAATAGATGGAGAAAATAAGATTAGAATAAAGAAGGAAAGATGAAGAAAATAAGATGAGAATAGAAAAGAGAAGATGGAGATGAAGAAGAGTTAGTGGAGAAATTAGAATGAGAGATAGATATGGATAAGGGAAGATGAAGATGAAGAAGAGTTAGTGGAGAAATTAGAATGTGAGATAGAGATGGAGAAAGGAAGATGAAGATGAAGAAGAGTTAGTGGAGAAATTAGAATGAGAGATAAATGAGTGGGCTATAAAAGGAGGAAGAAGAGAGCTTGGAGAGGAGGTATTTTTTTAGAGAAAATTTGAAATGTTTGAGAGGATTTTGGGAGATTGAAAAAATTTAGAGAGAAAAAAAAAACAAAAAGAGAAAGAATTCTTTTCCAAAAGAGAATCTTGAAGATGGTAGGAGTTTAAATCTAGGTGTTACCATCACCAATTTCTCTACCGATCAACACAAGTCACGAGTTCATCCCCGTCATTTGAGCTACAATCTTGATCCATAAGGTGACACGAGGTCCGAATTCGGCAAGCAAATCCGTCAAATCAGGTAACGATCCTAACCATTAAAATCTTCGAGAATGTCGTTACCTCAATGGATTGATTTAAATTTCCATTATACCGTGTCATATTCACATGTCATATTCGTATTGCAATCTGCAATTGTAGCAGATTATGCCCCATACTTTGGTGTAAAGATCTCTTGTATTTCATCTCTTATAGATTTATGTATTATCAAACCCTAGAATTGGTGAGCCGAGCCACCCGTTGGAGGTTCTTTATTTACTGCCCTTTTTGCAATTTATTTCTGCACCATCAAACCCCAGAATGGGAAAAGATCTCTTGTATTTTCACTTTCTGCAATTTATATTTAGAATGCATTTATGTCATTCATGTGCATTTCATAGAGTCTAGCCATGCAGCCATGCGCATTGGTGAGCCGAGCCACCCGTTGGAGGTTCTTTATTTACTGCCTTTACTTTTTGCAATTTAATTTCTGCACCATCAAACCCCAGAATGGAAAAGCCGACCCACCCGTTGGAGGTTCTTTATTTACTGCCTTTACTTTCTGCAATTTAATTTTTGCACCATTAAACCCTAGAATGGGAAGCCCAAGCATTCGAAAATACAAAAAAAAATGTCATTCATGTGCATTTCATAGAGTCTAGCTCATGCATCCTTTGCCATGCCGCATACGTATTCGTATTGTCATTAGTTCATGCATATTCATGCAAAACAAAAAAAAATTCAAAAGGAAAATCCCAAAAAATAGGAAACGGGCCATTTCGACTGGCCAATCCTATTTTTGTTGATTTCTCTTCCTAATTTTTTTCAAAATGACGATTTTTCCCCTCATAGGTAAATTGTCTTGAAAAATTGCTGAAAATTCAAAAAAATCCCAAAAATTAGAAAATGGACCATTTCGACTGGCCAATCCTATTTTGATGATTTTCCTTCCTGATCTTTTCAAAAATGATGATTTTTCCCCTCATAGGTAAATTATCTTGAAAAATTTCAGGAAATTCAGAAAAATCTCAAAAAATTAGGAAACAGACCATTTCAACTGGCCAATCCTATTTTTGATGATTTATTTGTATGTCGCATCCTCATATCCACGTTCGTATGCCGTATTTGCGTGTCCATGTTTGCATATCATATTTGTATATCTATGCTCGCATGTTCATGATTGCATGTCCACGTTTGCATGTATACATTCGCATGTCTATATTTGCCTATTCACGGTTTGCTTATCCATGCACCCATTACCATCTACGCATTCCATCTAAAAAGTGAAAATACAAAAATAGAACACCTCACTAGAGCCTTAGGAGTAAACCAATCTTGAGTTGCCAAAATTAGGATATCCATGAAATTAAGGTACCAAAAGGGCATTAGTTTTAATTAACTAGTGTAACCAAGTCTCCGAACTCATAATCTCTGGTTCGTAGAAGTAATTTAGTTCTCCCGCTAATTTACGTAGGTTTCTAATCGTCTTGCCAAAAAATGATTAGTGGTGACTTCAAATTCAAAAATCTTGTGATAAAAAAAAATCAAAGTTGTGATTTGGTAGAGCTTGGGAGAGTCCGTATTAGGTTAGTTAATCTAATTAATCTGATAATCTGTTAACCTGAAAATTTTTCATCGATCAAAATTTTTAAGTCGCGACAAATTAGCGACTCTGCTGGGGACTGGAATTTTTGAATTTTCGAAAAAAGAAGGCACTAATTGGAGTACTTAAATTTTTTCGAAATTTTAAAAGCCTTAGTGAACTTAGGCCAATAAAAATTTCATGGATATCTCGCTTTTGGCAATCTTGCTTGGAACTCATTATATAGGTTTATATGTTTTTGCAGACATGGAGTTATAAGGGGTGGAGTTTGTTTGCTAACCCTTTGTTTTAGATATTGGTATTGAAATTGTTTTTTTAATTTTGCACATTCTGAAGCGCTGTTTGAATTTAACTGTTGTGCATGATTAATTGTTTTAGCACTACATCACACACGTCCCGTGGCCGGACCTAGGCCACTAGTTTTAGGATGGTATTGTGATTTGGTTCTAGCGTTCGGCGTGAGATCACGTTGAAAGTTAGTCCAAATTCAATACCAAACCTCTTTTCAAAAATGAGTTTTAAAAGTTAGGCCTCATGCTCGGTAAGATTACGAAAGCGAGAGTTATAATTTTTAGCTTGAGCAGCCGAAGTGGAAAGGCTCGACTAATCTTGATTATGTCGTGAGATCACGGCTAATGTTGATTATGTGCGTGAGATTGTCGTCTTACTGTAAGTCTTTCACTTCAATTTGTGGGCCTTTAGGATAGTTAGAATAAGGTTAACCCACGAGTCATGTGCATGTCCATGTGATTGTTTATTTTCCTATCCCACAGTAAAGTATGCTTCTCAACTTCATCTTGTCTTATATTATTGTTTGGATCGGTCCATGACACTTAGGATTGTGGCGCGTGATCTATAGAAAATGGGACACATCAATATCCGTTTCGTGTACATTTCGAAGGCCGAGTTGAAGCAGATGTGGGGCCGTTTGAGCATTGATGCACGGACTTATGCCCTTAGCCGTATGGGTCATATGTTGCCACTTTTGGACATCGGATTACAGACTGGGGTCATGCAGGCGCTTGCACATTTCTGGTGCCTATATACCGCTACTTTCATTCTAGGTAAGCACAAGCTCACTCTGACTTTGGAAGAATATAGCCTTGCCATTGGAAAACCTTTGAGTATTGATTTAATTCGCCCTTGTGTGGGAATGGATCCAATTGTCATCTTTGCTGAGTTTTTGAAAATTAGCGAAAATAAAATGAGGAAACTTTTAAAAGAAAACTGTCATATGTGCCCTTTCTCATTCCTCATTGAACTTTTTTATGAGAGCAATTCACACTTGCAAAGTAGGATCTTCATTCTAACTTTCTTCGAACTTGTGATCTTTCCGCTCCAAAAGAATTTTATTAGTCAATCTGTGGCTTGGATAGCTAGGCAAGTTTGTAGAATGAACTTTACTAATGCTATCCTAGCTGAGACTTTTATATCCCTGACTCGTTTTAAGCAAAACAAGGACAAAACATTTCATGCTCCGGTTGAACTTTTGCAAATGTGGTTTTTCTCTCATTATGCTAAGTTTGGCTCAAGAATGACTATTCCACGGGTAAGTCAAGAGGAAAACCCAATTGCAAAATTTCAAGAGTTGTAAAAAAATATTGCTAGATTGTCTTATTTCGAGTAGATTGATTTATTTAAAGATCCGAGTCCCAAGGTTTTTCTATGGCAAGCTATATGGTTTCAAGTCTCTAAGGCTCGTTTGTATTATGGTGAGCGGGAGCCTATACTTCTTTTGGGTATTACCGGCGTGACGCGGTATCATCCTCTCCGTGTGGTACGGCAATATGGAGTTTTACAGGATATTCCACCACCTTTGGGGCTAGACACTTTTCAAGTTGAATTCGTTGCAGCCGAGAATTATAGAACTGAGATCAAGCATCTTGACCAAACTTGGCTCAAGTCCAAGACTCGCTCACTATCACTACCCAAGAAGGAGCTCGAGGGAAAGGAAAGACGGAAAGCCCGGTATATTAAGCACCATGTAATACCAACTCACATGCTTCCGAAGTTCCCGTTGGTGATCATGAAGCCTACCCGTCAAGCCGAGATCGAGACCTATGCAAAGAAGGCGCAAAAGGCGAAGAAACAAATGGAGACTTTGGCTAAGGAGAATGCACGACTTCAGAAAGAGTTGGAGGCCCATTTGTCTATAGATCGCATCGCCACAAAGAAAAGAAAAATAGTTTGATTTGCCATGTTTAGGATTCTTGTTCCATGTTTAATTGCATTTTCGTGACTTTATGAGCTTTTCTTGTAATAAAGGTTACTGTTCAGACTTGACTTTCTGGTATTACATAATTTTTATTAAATTCTATGATTTTAATTGACCCATAGAGTCTTCACAGAAAATATTCACAAGACCCTAATTCATCACTCAAAATTTTTTTTGAATCAATTCAATGCATTTTCCATTTATTACCGAATTTAAGGTGAAAGAAAAACTGTCTGGATTCTGGAATTTTCCCGACTTCACTTTTGTTTCTCCGTTTCTCACTAGAAAACGTGCTCTTTTGAGAAAAATCAAAACATGAAAGTTGTAGAATGGGCTTTTAATTAGTGGACTGAAATTTTTGGGCATCAATTCGCATTTTTGATGAATCATTTATCCTCAAAGTAAAAACTGGACAAATCAGTTTTCTGAGGAAAATTTTTAGAAAGAAGTATTAAACTGTACTAATCCATGAGGAATCTTCCCAATCTCAAAAAATGAAAATTGTTCATCATTGTCTTAATTATCAGCTTGCAAAGTTTGGCACTTTTTCAAATTCTATGAGAATTGATATGAATTTTCTCGTAAAAGCTGACGAAATTGGAATTTGTTCGAATTAATCTTTTGATCATGTTTGCTCCGTTTCTTGGGTATAGAGAGTTGTCATGGACCGACTCGTCATTTTCATCCATCATACTCATTTGTATAAATTCTCTTTTCAGGTACCCATTGATCACGGAAGCGCCACGTAGCCGTATCAGAACCCGTCTCAGGACAAGAATGGAACGCGAGGAATTGAGCCCCAGGGTAGTTAACCTCGAGACGCAGATGACAACCATGGCCACGATGCTGGCGAAAATGAAAGCTATGATGATGGAAGCCCAAGCAAAGACTACCCCGCCAGCTGATCCGGCCCAAGCCACTCACCCGTCGTCATCCAACCCTTTTGACGTGGCTCAAGCCCCAGGGGAAGTGCACATTCCAAGAACGAAACAGGTGCCGAATGTCGAGCCGTTACCCGAATCCCCACCCGTGGTCATCGATCTCGATACTGAAAAGAAAGAAAAGCCTGCGAACAAAGTAGAGGAGGGTGCGAGGAGGCTCGCAAAGATTGAGGAATGCCTTAGCAGCTAGGGATATGAACTGGCCCGTTTCGATAAGATATCCCCCTTCGCTAAGGTGGAAGTTCCGCCCAATTACAAAGAGCCCGAGTTCGTCAGGAAGTACAATAGGACAGGCTGTCCCCGAGCTCATCTGAAATACTACTTGCGCAAGATGGCGCATTATTCCGATTATGTTCCGTTATTGATGAACACGTTCCAGGAGAGTCTAGCGGGTGCTGCTCTAGCATGGTTCGTTGAGTTGGATCTAGAAGATTATGACAGTTGGGAAGATTTAGGTGAGGACTTCTTGCATCAGTATAAGTTCAACACCGCGACAGCCCCTACTAGGGAAGAATTGCTGAGGACTGTAAAAGGAAAAAATGAAGCCATTCGTAACTATGCTCAAAGGTGGCGGGCTTTGGCTACGCAAGTTAAGCCATCAATCCTGAAAACGAGCTCGTCGACCTGTTCCTGAAGGCACTCCCATATGAGTATTTCGACAGACTGAACACTTTTGGGTGCCAGACATTCGTACACCTTATAAAGGTTGTCGAAAGACTTGAATGGGCTATGAGAGAGAGAAAGACCCCTAAGACTGCAACGAGACGCCAGTATCCGCCTAGGAAGAGAGAGAACCCAGCGTCGACATAGCTTTTGTGCCTAATTTCTCACAGTCGAAGCAGTTCTCCAACTCCACCACGGCGCAAGGAAGCTCGTCATGGTCGACGCTGAAGCTGCCTCAACCTCAGAAAAGGAAGCCACCTCCCAAGCAGTTCACTCCGCTCCCTAGGCTGCTATCCAAGTTGCTCCCAATGTTGTTGGAAGGGAGACTGGTCGCCAAGGAGCCACCGAGGCTGAATCCTTTGAGATTTCCAGGTTATGATCCAAGCCAATCATGTGTCTATCACATGGGAGAGAAAGGCCACAATGTTGACAATTGCGTCACCCTGAAGTTCAAGGTACGCCTCATTGATAATCACATCCTTCAGTTCGATAAAATAGAGCAAAATGTGCAGCAAAACCCGTTTCTAGACCACTAGGTAGTGGGTATGATATCCGGAGAGGAGGAGTTAGACGAAGAGGAGCGACTGGGGGAATTGGCAACCGTGGTCGGTAAGTTGAAGGAACAAATGGACGAATACGAATCCGACATTGGAGGTGCCCCCACCTGAGCTAACTTCCCTCAGGTGGTCAAACGAAGCGAGGAGCGATTTCAGGCTTACATGCATAGATGGAGGTTGCATGTCTCATAGATAAATCCTCCATTGACTAGGAGGAGCTGATCGGGTACTTTCTGAGAACCCTCCCGTACGAGTTCTTCCAACACATTGTCGTGACTACCTACGACTCATTCTCGCACCTGCTGCGGGTAGGTGAGAGAGTTGAATGGGGACTCGCCAACGGAAGGCTGAAGAGTAAGGATGCTAGAAGGCCCAACGCACCACCATCTGATAGACTTGATAAGACGGCCCATGCTGAACTCAGATACGGGTACAATTCTGAAGACTTGGATGACCTCATTGGGATGATTGAGGCCATAGAACCTTTCGTAATTGACCTAGACAAGGTTGACAATTGGGAAGGAGGGGATGATTGTGTAGTCAAGCCACTTACAATCAGCATCTCTAATGAGGAGGCGAATGATGGCCAGGAAGGAGAGGCTGAGGGTGTCAGCTGGTTGTGATAAAGATCCCTCCAGTGGAAGAGTACGACCCTAAAGCGGTTCATTATAGACGGGCGAAATAGACGTAGTGAGGTCGGGGAGGTGTTATGCACCGAGAGTGAGGGAGAGACCGAGAGAGAGATGTGAAAGAAGATGCCGAAAAACTGTTAACCATCATCAAAACAAGCGAATTTGAAGTGATAGAGCAGTTACATGCCGGCCCAGATCTCACTACTCTGTTCGTGAACTCAGAAAAGCATAAGAATGCGCTGATGAGGGTCCTGAATGAGGTACACGTACTGAGACGATTAACGAAGTACAGCTGGAGAGCTTCGTTAGCGCCATCCTATTAAAGGATCAAATCGCCTTCTCAGATGAAGACTTTTTCCATGGATGGGCGGGCTCACAATAAGGCCTTGTACATATCAGTGAGGTGCCACGGTAAGCAGGTGTCCCATGTGTTGGTGGACAATGGATCGGCCTTTAATATATGCCCTTTGGCCACGCTAAAGAGTTTAGGCGTGAATGAAGAGTTGATTCGCACCTCTAGGGCGACCATTCGGATGGAATGAAGAAAACCGTCGTCGGAGAGATTGAACTAGATGTGTTCATTGGGCCAGTCAAGTTCTCTATTGATTTTCAAGTTATGGACCTCCCCAGTGCTTTCGGCCTACTACTTGGAAGGCCGTGGATCCATACAGCCGGCGTTGTACCTTCGAGCTTGCACCAGAAGGTCCGATTTGTGGTAAACGACAAGGTGATAACAGTGCATGGTGAGACAGACCTCGCGTCCTATCAGAAGAGTGCTGTGCCTTATATAGAGCCCGAATCCAAAGAGGAGTCAAGCTACCACTCCCTCGACCTTGTGGCTTTTGTGCGCACACCCCGGGGACTAAAATAGAGAATCTCGCACCATCAAGCTATACGCTCGCGCCTGGGAGGATGTTATTAGTCCATGATTTTGTCCTTGGGAGGGGACTAGGGAAGTACTGCCAAGGAATTCGCCAACCCCTTCAGCTGAGCTCTAATGAACACCGAACCGGTTTAGGTTATATAGGTAAAACTTACTGTGATTTCACTTCGAGAAGTGGCAGTGGAAGCCGAGGCCGAGGCCCAAGGGGTAGAGGAGGCAGAATCAGCTCATTTGTGGGATCTAGTGTTTGGAAAGGCAAAGCGAAGATGTTCGACACTCCCCTCAATCAGTTTTTCTCTAAGTACCCAAATGGTTGGCAGATGAGGATATCCAAGCTACAGCCGATCCTGATATACTTGACTCCCTCTTTGAAGATTCCGTGAACGCTATTGTGGAGTGGCTTGACACCGACACCGAGCTACATGAGTAAAGAGGCTCTTCTTCTGCTTCTTACAGCATTTCTTTATCCGCAATTTCAATTCAGTTGTTGCATTTCGTTTGCCTCCTTTTTTTTAATTCCAAGAAGATACCTTTGGATCTCGAGCCGTTGGTCCAAATGGTTGCCTTGTAATGCGGCCTTATCAGTGAAATTCAATAAAATGCATGTGCACGTTTTATTAAGGACGTGCGGGAACATTCCAAACCAGCCCAATGATGATGCTTATCTTCGATCCTGAAGATTTGAGGTCTGGATTCCCGCACGCTTCTTAGTTTGTCAAATGGACTCAGAAGGCAACGATGTCCGAGGATATGAGGACCAGCTCTCCTTTTGTGCCTTCTTTTGTTTAAAAAGATTTTCGAAAATCATGCATCACGATTACTTGTCAAAATGGACTAACCATTCTCATGACATTTCAGGCATATCATTCCAAGCATGCACAATAGGTTACTATGTGACTCGGACCATCGAGGAGACTACTCATGCAGTATTGATGAAGAGGATAGGGACTTCGTGGATATTCAGAGAGATTGGAGTCGGTACGAAGAGTTTAGACCCCTAACAGCAGAAGAGGCAGTGGTAGTGAACCTGGGTGACTCACAGAATGTTAGAGAAGTGAAGATTGGGGAGTCCTTGTCACCCTCTGAAGCTGCCCGAATGACTGAACTTCTCAGGGAATACCAAGATGTCTTTGCTTGGTCGTATGCAGACATGCCCGGCCTCGACCCCAACATTGTGGAGCACGTACTGCCCACTGACCCTAACATCCCGCCAAAAAAATAGAGGCTCAAGCGAACGAAGCCCGAACTTTCCAAGAAAATTGAGGAGGAAGTGATGAAGCTCCTCAAGGTGGGGTTCATAGAAGCGATCCCCTATGCCGATTGGATCGCCAACATCGTGCCAGTGATGAAGAAAGACGGCACAGTCCGAATCTGCGTCGATTACCGAGACCTGAATAAAGCCAGCCCAAAGGATGATTTTCCTTTGCCGCACATAGATGTGTTGGTCGATAGTACAGCCGGGTTCGAACGGTTTTCCTTTATGGATGGATTTTCTAGCTATAATCAGATCTTAATGAAGGAGGAAGACAAGGCGAAGACCTCATTCATAACACCATGGGGCACCTTTTGTTACAAGGTTATGCCTTTTGGGTTGAAGAATGCTGGGGCGACATACCAAAGGGCTATGGTCGCTCTATTCCACGACATGATGCACAAGGAAATCGAGGTGTACGTAGATGATATGATTGCCAAGTCTAGACCAGGAGAAGACCATGTTCTGGTGCTAAGAAAGTTGTTCGAACGTCTACGAAAATATAAGCTGAGGCTGAACCCCAACAAGTGCATATTTGGGGCAAGATCTGGAAAGCTTTTGGGATTTGTGGTTAGCAGTCATGGCATCGAGGTCGACCCTTCCAAGATCAAAGCTATACGGACATCAATACCCCAACCTCAGTAAGGGAAGTGAGAAGCCTGCTGGGGCGGTTAAACTACATTGCCAGATTTATATCCCAGCTTTCTGATGTGGCAAAACCATTCTTCAAGCTCCTCAAGAAGGGCGCCAAAGTCTGGGATTCAGAATGCCATCAGGCATTTGAGAAGATCAAGGAGTATCTGATCCTGCCTCCAGTATTAGTACCACCAACCCCGGGAATCCCCTTAACTCTGTACTTGACGATCTATCAGGAATCATTAGGAGCTCTACTCGCCCAGACGAGACCGGAGGACGGGAAAGAGCGAGCAGTTTATTACCTGAGCAAGAAGTTCACGCAGTCGGAGGCTAATTACTCGATGGTTGAAAGGACGTGCGTCGCACTGATCTGGGTACTCCACAGGTTAAGACAGTACACCCTCCACCACCATATCCAGCTGGTAACAGAATGCGACCCAATTAAGTACTTAGTGGAGAAACCCGCCTTATTGGGAAAGCTGGCCAAGTGGCAAGTACTGTTATCAGAATTTGACATAAGGAGTTCACCTCAGAAGTCAGTCAAGGGGCGGGCCATAGCCGACATGTTGGCAGAAAATTCACAAGGGTTTGCAATCCCTGATGAGGAGGAGGCGGAGGATCGAATCCTCGCATTATCTGATGATAAGTGGACCATGTATTTTGATGGTGCCGTTAATTTGGCCGGATCTGGAACTGAGGCAGTACTGATATCCCCGGACGGCCTACATTATCCGGTTTCCACGAAGTTGGTATTTCCATGCACCAACAATATATCAGAATATGAAGCATGTATTCTAGGCCTGCAATTAGCCATCACCATGAAGGTGCGAAGGTTACAGGTTTATGGGGACTCCATGCTGATTATTCTCCAGACTCAGGGAGAATGGAGAACAAGGGATTCTAAGCTCATCCCCTATCATAAGTTCCTAGAGGAGTTAACCGATAATTTCGACGAAATTTCATTCGAATATCTGAAGACCTAGAATCACTTTGCAGACGCGTTAGCCACTCTATCTTCATTGTTGCAAGTGGAGGATGGGCTCGACATCAAGCCTTTAAAAATCAATGTCATGGATCAGCCAGCCTACCGCATGGTGGTGGAAGGCGAATTCGATGGCAAGCCCTGGTATCATGACATTAAGAATTATCTTTCGAAAGGAGAATTCCCTCAAGGGAGTCAGATCGGGGATAAGAAGTACATAGCAAAGATGGCTACCAAATTCTTCCTGAGCGGGCAAACTCTCTATAAAAGGTCCTTCGATTCAGTCCTATTGAGATGTGTAGACGCTAAAGAAGCAAACATGCTCATGAAGGAAATCCATGAAGGGATATGCGATCCTCATATGAACGGCCACCTCCTCGCAAAGAAAATCATGCGGCTTGGTTATTATTGGATGACCATGGAAGCGGACTGCAACCAACATGTAAGGTCCTGTCATCAGTGCCAGGTATACGGCGACAGAATCAACGCACCCCCGAATGAGCTCCACCAGATGTCGGAGGCTTGGCCATTCGCCATGTGGGGGATAGACATGATCGGTCCCATTCACCCTAGCGCTTCCAATGGGCACCGCTTCATCTTGGTGGCGATCGACTATTTTACGAAGTGGATCGAAGTAAACTCATATGCGAATGTCACAGCAAAGAATGTGGCCAGGTTCATCAGAAGGGATATCATCTCCCGATATGGGGCCCCTCAAGCGATAATCACAGACAATGGCTCCAATTTGAACAATAAGATAGTTGATGGTCTGCTACAAGCTTTCAACATTCGACATCTTAATTCGTCTCCCTATCGCCCACAAATGAATGGAGCTGTGGAGGCGGCAAACAAGAACATCAAGAAAATCTGGCAAAAACCGCAGAGAATTACAGAGACTGGTATGAGAGACTGCCGTACGCGTTGATGGCATATCGGACTTCGATACGGACCTCGACTGGGGCAACCCCATATTCCCTAGTTTACGGTATGGAGGCAGTTCTACCGGTGGAGGTTGAAATCCCCTCTCTAAGGATCTTGTCCCAAGTCAAACTCTCCAAAGCTGAGTGGACGCAGCAGAGATATGAGCAGTTGAACCTGATCGACTAAAGGCGTCTGAGGGCAATATGTCACAGTCAGAGCTACCAGAGAAGAGTTGCCAAAGCGTTCAATCGAAAAGTCAGGCCTAGGAATTTTGAAGTAGAAGATCTGGTAGTGAAAAAGACACTTCCAAATGTTTCTCATCCGGGGGGCAAGTTCACCCCAAATTATGAGGGTCCTTATGTCGTCAAAAAGGTCCTTCCTGGGGGAGCCTTGATTCTTGTAAATATGGATGGGAAAGAGTTAGGATATCCTGTAAATGCGGATGCAGTCAAGCAGTATCATCCTTGAAATGAAAGCAGGAGCCAGTTTGGCTACCTTTTGGACAATCTGAGTCACTTTAGGGCTATTACATGCATTTCATGCATACATACACATTTGTTTCATGTGATCCCAGGTTCAGGGAAAGCTCCGAATCAACAAGCCACCAAAGTCACTATTGAGGGTCCCACTGATGCGGATTTACTGGAACAGGTGAAATGTATTCGTTCCAATGATATCCCTAATATGGTACTTTCCTCAGGTGAATCCATTTCTCCGACAGGAAATCGGCGGTGATTCAAGGAGCTGCAGCCAGAGTCGGAGAGGGGCATTTGACCGATGACCATGATGGTTGTCAACATTAAACAAGTCAAAATGCTCCTTCACCCATGCATTTCATTGTGCAGGGGCAAAGTCAGAGATAAGCCACTCCTCGACTTAAGGAGTAGACTCCCAATTTGTTCGATCCGCCCACATGTCCATGGGCAATTCAAATTCTTCCATTCTTGAGAATTTTCTTCCATACTTGCACATTCTGTAAACACGTGTGATGCTAAAAACTGCCACATCGGTATTGTGTTTACACATTCCATGGTTTATGCATGACTATTCTGCATGTTTAATTTGTCAATTCTGACTTGGAGCATAAACTGCACATAATGCATCGAATGTGTAGAATGGGGCATGACAGGATGATAAAAAGCAAGTCATTTCCACACATGTCCTACATTTTAAGCCACAGTGAGTCGTGTGCTAAATAGGTTCCGCATTCCCCAAGGCAATGGGTTTTCTCGCAAAAGGTACGATAGCCGAAGGGAATGAGGCGATCACTTCTCTATCCTAAACACTACAGGTGACCATTGATAACCCATTTGAGCGGCGGTGTCATTTCATAATCCCTGTCAAGAATCACCCCCACATCGGGGCCAAATGGAGGTAGTGCCAACAGCAGCAGGAGGTAAATGTTAGAAATTTTCTTGCTCGGACTAACATCAATTTTCGAGTGTTTCTTTGCTTTCAACCTCGTACGGTAATTCAAGTGCTTTAGGACGACGAAAAGCATTCGTTTCTCTATCCGATACACTTTTAACCTTTGCATCGCCCAATTGAGCATGCATATTCGTTTCTTAAAACCTCGTTGGTGATCATTGTTCATTCCAAGATGAAGATGGTGCCACCTCAAAGTAGAAGAGCTCAGGAGAAGTAGGTCTACATAGAGTTCCCGAGTTAACTCTTTAAGTGTACTAGATCTTGGATATGCATGTGTATACGGCACAATCCTTGGAAGATCCACTCAAAAAAAGAAAGAAGAAGAAGAAAAGCCAGTCCCTGGGCATGAAAAAGCAAAGCGCCGGTCAAAAGCAAGGCCAATGCCCATTCAAATCAATGTTCATTTTTGAATGCCTTTGAAAACTCAATGAAAACATATTGTCTCCTTCTGTAAATCCCTAATGGGATCTGGTTGCAAAAGAAAACTCTTCGAATGAGTCAAATTGCAAAATATACTCAGTTGAAGTTTACACCGTTCAGTAGCGACGACGGTATCAGCAGAAGTTGACACCATTCTCATACAACAATGGTGTGATAAAGATGCAATGATCACCAACGTCAAACCCACCTCATATATTTTCTGAGCCAAAATAAGCCTTTTATTTCCTTGGTCCCCAATCCCAACCTACGTTACAACCCGTGAAAGTCTTTTCTGATTAAGGCGCTTGAGTTAAAGTAGAGTTGAATGATTTTAAGCATCGCTCGAAAAGGTACGAGCAAGATTATTTCTCTCTCATTTTTGTAGGGTTCTTGACCTGTAAACCCGGAGCAGATGATGAAGACTTTTTTGTTAATGACCTTGGCTCAAAAGAGTCCCCTTTGGTAAGCCTTTGGCCCAGCCTATATTATGATCCTTATCAAGACCTCCAGATTGGTTTGATCATACCAATTACGAGATTACTCAGACCTTTGTTGAATTCGATGATTGTAAGATTGATATCGCGACCCGAAAGAAATTAATTTATGTTCGATCGGGTGAACGGATTATTAGGTTGATTAGATTAACTAACCTAACGCAGAACCTCCCAAGCCCTACCGAATCGCAACTTTGGTTTTTGTTTAAATGATTTTAAAATTTGGAGTCACCACTAATCGTTCTGCGTAGGTCGATTAGAAACCTAAATAAATTAGTGGGAGAACTAATTTATTTCTGCGAACTAGAGAAAATGAGTTCAGGGACCTGGTTACGCTAGATTACTATAACGTCCTTTCAGTACCATTTTATTTCATGAAAAATCATTTGAGGAGACTCGGAAAGATTTGGATCAAACTGACCAGAAAGGTAAAAATGGTCATCTTTCAAGGATCGAGAAGTGGAAATGGGTCAAACCTGTTGGATGTGGTCATTCCTTGTTT
>JAGVVM010001163.1:0-30767 GCA_019149425.1 Psidium friedrichsthalianum | reverse complement strand
CCCCATATTTGTCTGAAAAAGGGAACAGATCCTACGGCTCCAGCTCTACCACATCAGCTGGCATCCTACGCGGATCTGGTGGCTCTCGTCTTGCCACCTCATCAGGAAAAATGCCAGGTAATTTTTTAAAATCCAAAAATAAGTATTGCGATTACTGCAAAAGGCCACATCACACCGTAGAGACATGCTGGAAGCTACATGGACGTCCAAATAATCGAGAAAGAAAGGACAAAGAAGTATCTGCGTACCAAGTTTCTGCACAAAAGGGAGAAGGGGTCATCACTCAGGATCAGTACCAAACTATTATAAAAATGCTGAACCAGTTGAAGACCACAGACAGAGTGCCGGTTTTTCAGGTACTCTTCTATCCCAAGAAAATTCTATTTCGGTCAATGCATGGATAGTCTTTCAGGTGCTAGTGATCACATAATTTGCGCTGAGAATTTGTTTTCCCATATTAATAAGCCACCTCAATTTCCTCTATCGGTGCGACTTCCAAATGGGAATACTACCACTGTCACTAAAACTGGCACTGTTCAACTTGGCCCAAACTTTGTCCTCCACAATGTCCTGTATATTCCTGAGTTTAAGTTCAATCTCCTCTCTGTATCAAGAGTTTGTCAAGATAATTCCTGCATTGTCACATTCAATTCCGACAATTGCTTATTTCAGGACCGTACGACTGGCAAACTGATGGGCTTGGGTAAAGTTGAAGATGGGTTATTTTTCTGGACTAATTTCCGTGGAGATTTTCCTTTAAATCAAAGCATTTCTTGTAATGCCTCTACTATTAATAAAAACCTCCTTTATCATCAACGCTTGGGCCATAGTGCAAAATTTCCTCATCCGAAGTGTTCCATCTGCCCTCTAGCTAAACAACCCAGGCAATCTTTTTCCACAAGTTCATCCCGGACCGACCGTCCTTTTGCGTTAATCCACCTTGATATCTGGGGTCCTTATCATACGACTCATCGGGATGGCTCTCGTTTCTTTCTTACAATCGTCGATGATTTTTCACGAGCTACTTGGACATTTCTCATGCGATCCAAGGGTCAGACTCTTTCCAAATTGACGACTTTCATCTCCATGGTCAAAACTCAATTCGATACCTTTATTCAAAAAATTCGGACAGATAATGGACGTGAGTTTCTTTCCAATGATTGTCAATCTCTCCTTACTTTCCATGGAATCCTTCATGAGAAATCTTGCACCTATACTCCACAACAAAATGGAATTGTGGAACGAAAACATAGACATCTCTTAGAGGTTGCAAGGGCTCTCAAGTACCAAGCATCTATTCCTGAAGAATTCTGGGGCGATTGTGTGATCACTGCTACCTATTTGATTAACCGCATGCCGAGTAGAGTTCTTGATGGTAGTACCCCTTTCGAATTACTTTATGGAAAATCGCCTTCTATTGAACATCTGCGAATATTTGGATGTCTATGCTATGCAACAATCATGGGATCTCGAAGTAAGATGGATCCACGTGCCACCCCTTGTGTCTTCATGGGATACCCTACCTTACAGAAGGGCTATCGAGTTATGGAATTGTCTACTGGATACTTCTTTGTTAGCAGGGATGTGGTGTTTCACGAAGATATTTTTCCCTTCCAAGATGGGATGTATCCATCTTTGGCTATTTCAAACCACCCGAATTTCTTAGAAGAGGATATTCAGACAGTTCCTCAACCATATTTTATTGCATCACCGGCGCCGATCCCAACAGTTCCAAAGGACAGTCCAAGAGAGATACCAACAGAATCATCTCCTGCAGATATTCTCTCATCTCCTGAATCCCTATCGTCACATATGGGATCTTCACCAGATTCTTCTCCTGTTCCCCCAGTTATCTCTGAGCAGCCACGACGTTCTGGACGCATCGTTCGACCGCCTACATGGACTAAAGATTATATTTGTTCTGCATCCAAAGCTTCAGGTAGCCACTATCCTATTTCATCTTACGTATCTTTCAGTCGGCTTTCTCCCAGACATCTGTGCAGCATTAGCCGAATTTCCGAGGAACAAGAGCCCTCTTCGTATCAGGAAGCTGCACAAGATCCTCGATGGCAGAAGGCAATGGAAGCTGAACTCAGCGCACTCATTGAAAACCACACATGGGACATTGTTCCCCTTCCTAAACATCGTAAACCCATTGGATGCAAATGGGTCTACAAGATAAAATTCAGGACCGATGGGTCTGTCGAACGCTATAAAGCCCGTTTAGTGGCAAAAGGCTTTACTCAAAGGGAAGGTTTCGATTATCATGAGACATTCTCACCAGTTGCAAAGGAAGTGACCGTTCGATCCTTCTTCTCCATTGCGGCTGCACGCCACTGGTCTCTTCATCAAATGGATGTCAACAACGCTTTCCTCCATGGGATCTGGATGAAGAGATTTACATGACTCTTCCACCGGGATTACGCAGACAGGGGAGTCTTCCGTATGTCGTCTTCGCAAATCCCTCTATGGCCTCAAACAGGCATCCAGGCAATGGTATGCAAAATTTGCAGATGCCCTGACAACAGCAGGATTCCAGCATTCAAAACATGATTATGCTCTCTTCACATGGACCTCAGGTACTGCATCCATTTATTTGCTGATTTATGTGGATGACATACTTATTATGGGGAATGATGAATCTCGCATTGAGAAGTTCAAGAAATATTTGCATTCAACGTTTCATATCAAGGACTTAGGGGCTCCAAAGTATTTCCTTGGTATTGAAGTTGCACGTTCTGACAGCGGAATCAATCTCAGTCAACGGAAGTTTGCATTAGAAATTGTGTCTGAAGCTGGTCTATCAGGATGCAAACCTCCGTCGTTCCTATAGAACAAAATGTCAAATTAACAACTCATGAATATGATGTAGGAACGTCTGCATCCATAGAAGATCCACTGCTCAAAGATCCATCTGGATATCAAAGACTAGTTGGAAAATTGATATATCTCACTATGACAAGACCAGACATATGTTATGCAGTCCAGATATTGAGTCAGTTCATGCACCAACCTAAACAATCTCATATGAACGCAGCTTTGAAGGTAGTGAGATATCTAAAGGGGTGTCCAGGGCTCGGAATTTTCCTATCTCGCGATTGCAACATGAAAATGACTGCCTTTTGTGATACTGATTATGCAACATGCCCCATGACCAGAAGATCTATTACTGGTTTCTGCATAAAATTGGAAAATCCTTTGATTTCTTGGAAAACCAAGAAGCAAACCACAGTATCCTTATCATCTGCAGAAGCAGAATATCGCGCCATGGCCAAGACTGTTTGTGAGATAATCTGGTTACGAGGATTGCTATCGGATCTTGGAGTGCAAGTGGAAGGGCCAACTGAGTTATTCTGTGACAATGATGCAGCACTCAAATTGGCGGCAAATCCAGTTTTTCATGAAAGAACGAAGCACATTGAAGTTGACTGCCATTTCACTCGAGATAAAATTCGAGAGGGAATCCTAGTCACTAGAGGGATTGGAACTGCAAATCAACCTGCAGACATCTTCACCAAGCCGTTATGTCAAAGACAACATAAGTACCTCCTAAGCAAGCTAGACGTTCTGGACATATATAGACCGTCAGCTTGAGGGGGAGTGTTGGAGATCCTGTCGAAGATTGTCGACGTCTTGATTGAAGACTAATTGAAGATTACTGTTGATTGATTGATATACTTTAGGAAGATAAAAATCTTGTATTTTCCCTTTCCTTTTATTCTTTGTCTTGCAGTATTATATATAGCCACACTCATAATGTATATTTTGTATAAGGAAGGAAGAGAACACAGAAAACCCCAATTCCTATCTCGCTTCTTGCCCTTGCTCTCCCTCTTCTTTCACTTGGTAGTTTCCACCGCCTATCTAGCGTTCGACCTTGGGATTTGACGGCGGATCTTTCAGAAAAACTTATTAGATACCATGACTTGGGTATGTAAATATATCCATATTGATGCAAGATCTAGAGGTCACAGCTGGGAATATCTCTTGATCTTGATCATTTACCACACATGCAAATCACATTTGCAGAGATCTAGGTGATAGGAAGAAGAAAGAAAAGTGCCATGTCCTCTAAAGAAACCTGATCAAACTCTCCCAGCAGGTCTTTTGTTTAAATGCACTAGAAAGTAATGAAACTAATAGGCACTTCTACTCCTCATGAGTCCGATATCACGGATGGTGATCATGCCAGGAGAGGACACATATAAGAGGATCCCGTGGCAATTACTGGAGAAATTGGCATGAGGTGTAAATAAAGCATTGTGAATACAAATCATGATGCTGACCATATATTATCATCTGAAATGTACCAAAGATGCAGTGCTATAACAGTGATCTTACAAGTTGCTGTACCAGTATGAACATCAAACTCAGACATATTACAGTCAACAAACAGGAAGTCCGTTGAGATGCATTGTCATTAGTATGTCGAAACGGTTTCAGTTTACTAACTGACATTATTTACTTGGAAGAACAGACCGTCGGTACAAGAACACCTCTCTTGACATCGGGGAATGAACGCAGGATCTCTTTCCTTGAGCTGAGCGATGATCATCTCTTTACAATCAACCATTTTCAATCCCAACTGAGGTCGAATGACTCCCTGGAGAGATAAAATCAATCGCATGGACTTCCCAGTGGATGCTTCCATAGCCACAGAAATGACACTGCCATTATGCCATATCAACCCATCAATTCGAGGGAAACTGAAGTAGGAACAGCTCAACAAGCAGAAGAAAAGCACTATATCCTAGTAAAAAAAAAAAAATTACCAAGACGCAAGTAAGTTTCTGACAACTCTCTTACAGAGAACTTGAACAAGGAACCTCTCTAGTCAATAACCGCATGCACAATCTATAGTAAACCAACATATTGATCCGGAATAGGAACATCAGATTTACGATCCGTCCTTTGGTGCACCCTGTTTTTGCAGGTTACAATCCCGTTGGACAGTCCTCGAAACGAGTCCCGTGTGCTAAGAACAGTACTGCAAGTCTCCGAGTCGTCGCGCTCTGCCGATCCACCAAGAGAAAAACGAGAGTTACTCGGGGGCCCTTCACCACCGCCGTTCCCGTCACGCCCTTGGTGTTACCATCCCCGAAGGAGCTGAGATCAATGCCAAGCCAAGTTTGTTCAGTGATCCAATAGACGAACTCAGCAAGGGACAAGTGAAGAAAAACCTCGCGTTGGTCTCCACTTCTGGGACGGACCAACATAGTGGAATCTTCGAGCATCTCTCTTGCCTTCGCTAACCTCAACCGCTAAGTGCCACAAGCCATTGTCTCGTGAATTAGCATCGAACCGAGTGCTATTGATTGCTCCTCTATGACAACAAAGTTTATTTTTCTTTTTTGCAGATTGCTTGGGCCCTGCCGGTGATTCATCCACGACGAGTCCCTGCGATCCTCGCCCGTGAGCGCCATCCAGTACCGTTCGCAAGGTACTCCTGCAGTCGTTGGACAGCCTTGTTGCGAGGCAATCTGAGCAGCTGCGAGGTTCAAGGCCATCGATCCGTCGAAACCCACCACCGCAAGCAATACCAGCTGAATCGAGCAACAATGATCGAGAGACCAATTTACTCAAGTTGAAGACTGGAGGCTTCGTCCAGAGAGTGGAAAGAGAGAGATTGCGGGGGCTGCTTCTTCACAGATTGCTTCATGGCCAATGAGGAAAAAACGTGTAGGAAAATCGAGGCCACACATAAGATTCATGGCTGATTCTAAAAAGAAAACAGAGAAGGCTTGGCACACAAGTAAATCTTGGGGGATCCTCAAAAGAATTCTTTTGATTTTTCAGGTGTCTTTTGCAGGTTCCTTTTGGTGAGGCTCCCACCACGACCAACCTTGGACTTGCCTCAATTAGTTTATAGCAACGCACTCGGTTTCACACAATTGAAGATGAGCCCTCCTTGAGCCGCACCATCGCAGGCCAGCACCGAACACAACCACAAGTCCTCCGCCGTCCTGGACAGCCGCGACCCATGACGGGTGCCATTCCAATCCCGGTTCGTGAGCTGCCCTAACTCTCTGGTCTGATCGATCTGCAGGTCTGCCGGTCCAGGATCGAGCCGATTCGATGTCGGTTCAAATTTGGAAAATTAATCTTCAGATAAAGTAAAATTCTGATTTTTTAAATTAGAACTTACTTTCATATTTTGCATATCTAATCTTGCAGGTTTGATTAGGAAATTTCCTAATGGGCAACTTGCTATACGATTAAACAAGTCAATCTATAAGATTATAGATAGAACATTTAATCAGGCAAGGGTTCATATTCGATATGTTAATATGTAAGATTACAGATTAAAAATGGAATTTAAAAATTGCGACATATATTCGATTTGATTGTTGCCATATTTGATTGAATTGAAATGATCTCTGGATTAATCAGAAGATCCATTCAATTGGCTAGAATCCGTTACTTAGGCGGATCCTACTATTACCTTTGGCCGAGGCTCCCGGTGGAGCAGAGGAGACGATTAGGATAATGAACTTTATACTGAGACTCAAGCACTGAAAAAACAAACTTTTTGAGTTATTGTTTATTATCAATTTCTATCTTTTGGGTATATATTTGCATCACATGATATATTTTAAGACTCTAAAAGATATCATATGTAGAAGTTGCCATATCTTAGAAGTAGCATCATGCATATAACTTGCATGTTTTAATTAATTCTAGGATGGTTTAAATTAAATTGCATACTAGGGTAGAATTTGCATATCTAAATGAAATTTTATGTCTAAAATAACTCATTTTTAATAGGTTAAGGTTTAGGAAAAATTTAAACCTTAAAATATGCAAGATAATTGTCTTTAGGCATGGTTTTATTTAGGTTTGAAAATAAATCCGAAAATAAAAGACATCATCTTTATCTTTAGGGAAAAAAGTGGCCGGCTGCTGCACGTGCATCTCACGTGCATCATTTCTAGACAATTAGTGGCATTTTCGTCAAATAAAATGCTCAAAGATATCTGTTTTTTTTTAATATTCTTATAGATATATAGTCTATAAATATGTAGACATACTTTTTTATAAGAGGACGAGGGTTCCTACGGAACAATCCGCATTCTCTTTTCTTCCCTAAATACGAAATATCTTATCTTAATATAAAATTATGGATGGAAAAGTTATATTTATTCATGTCAACTTTCTGTAATCTTTTTTATTAACGTAAAAAGTGGGAGGACTTTTCTGCCTTCTTTTTTCAGCCGAACCAAAAAGATTAGAAGTTCCATTTATTCATGATCATCTTCATTTCTTGATCTCCTGTGCATGCGTACGCTTACCAAGCATTGCTAGCCGTGGCGGGACCATTAATGGCAATTCCGTGTCGCCTATTTATAGCGATCTACACAGCAAATTAGATCAAAGATTTCAGGGTATTTGTGGTTCAGGACTTGTTCGGATCGGGTAATGACATAGATTCTGGATATTATAAAGATTTCGGATCTCGTCATGCTTCGGTTCGTAATGTTGCTCACTTTTTAAATTTAGTTTTTCACCAACAACTAATCCTATCTTTTATTGATTTTCTTCACTAATTTTGCATCTCTAGTTTTGTTTATATATATATATATATATATATATTGCTTAGACTGTTGTAAAAATTAAACCTTTCTTCATTGTTTTTTTTTTCTAAAATAAGAAGAAAAAAATTAGGGACAGCGCAAGCCCTAAGTAGCTTTTGTTTCGTTCCTTTTGGTCTGCATGGGAGAGAGATGACTTATTAGTGGACTCGGTCTTAGGTCAAGGGCTCCATGCGTTTTGTGCTATGCATAGTTGTTTCTGTCGTCTGGGACTAGATTCGAGAAAGACGGGGAGTGAAAATGGGCTCTGCTACTGCTGCTGTGCTATGCATTGGATCATTTTCAATCCAACCCAAGGAGAGCGATGCAGGCGGGGCGCTCTCGCAAACCGGCACGACGCGGTCCGGCGGAATGGGCTGCTCATTGAGAATCCCATGACAAGCACCCAAAGTTAGCTCCAGAAACGGGACACCAGCCCAGGCCGTCCCTCTTTTCCGGAGGTACAATACTTCAAATTGGCCAGTGAAAAGTAGAATTGTTCTCGGGTATTGATGTTCGCTAATTTTGATTTGTCAAGGACATTTGAAGAGATCTGATCATATAGGAGGATCAAGATGACACGATCATAAGACATAAAACATGGGAATGTACATGTGCGAGGCGGATATTTTGGAAAGTAAATTGGTAGGATCGTACCATTTATGTACTTTTTTTGGCTCTGGAATTGTAACCCCCAAAGATCTATTCCTCGAAAACTTTCCTTCCACAAATTATCTCCAGAATTACCACGTCGAAGCTATTTAAAACAAGAGGGGTTGCAAGCCCCTCATGGTCGTCCATGCCCACTCTCTTGAAGCGTGCCCATTGATGGCCTCTTGATGCCCAGATTAGCGAGACAATTCATTGTGATCTCGGCAAATCATGCAATAATCCGTAGACAAACGGATTTAATAAACAAGCCAAAAGGACTTGATTGCCTAAAAAGAAGATCGAGGATCCAATTGCATGAGATGCAACAATTTGGGGACTAAAATTGGCATTTGATCCTTTCTCTCCTCACGAGTCCGCTCCGCATCGTCGTTTCATATCGCACCGCTTGGGCGGAGCAGCAAAACGACATTGCAGCAACATCACAGCGCAAATCAGACCATCCCTCCCTCCAAAAACAAAATCGAACGCGAGCTCGAGCCCAAGCTCCATCTTCGCGCGACTGCGAAGAGGAAGGTCGATTCAAATTACGTGCATTTCCACAAACACCTTCTCTCTCCCTCTACCGATCGCACTTGGGCTTCCCCTGATCGCCTCTGCAGGTAAGAGATAAATACGCTCGCCGAGCGAAATGAATGGATCGTCCAAGCTTGCTTTGTGGCTCACGACTGTATTGCGATTAACAGTGAAGATGCTGGTGCTTTGTTGGCTGGTTCGTAGTTGAGATGGACGGTCCTGGTTTGATTGTCGTAGAAAGATAATAAACGATTCCACTGCGGTGCGTGTAGAGTCTTTGTCCTTTTCGAGGAAGAATTAGTGAAGAAAGCCCTATTACGAGGAGAGTGATTTTGTTCGGAGGGATGTAAGAATTTTGTTGGTTGGATAGGCTTCAATAATCAGAGCATTGCTGTGTGGTTGAGTCAGCTCTGTTTAACGTGATTCAGTGTAGGTTTTCACGTGAGGGAGTTATACAGAGCCCAACACGCCAAAAGCATAAGCCATTCATTAATATTTTTTTTTCTTGTTCGATTAACTGTTAGTGGAATTGGGACTTAGTTGAGGATTTTGGCGGTTTTATAATACCTAATTTTAAGAATCAAATGACTGTCTTTTCCTTTCTTTTGTGTCCGTCACTGTTCAGCAGGCAAATAGAAATTAATCGTCCTGTTGTTGCCGATAAGGCGCGATTCTCCTATCCTGTGTGCACCTGTTATTTCTGTGAGTCCAACTTACTTACATGTTCCCCTTTTATGACTCAGTACTTGCAGTCTTTCTCAATCGTAACATTCTTTCGTAACATGTGCATGTGGGAGCTATACCGTTGATACACTGATGGCATCCAATGAGAGCCCCATATTGTTACACCATTATGTGACGTTCTTTATTCCTTTCTCTTATTGTAGTCTCCAGTCCATCCTAAAAATTCAGAATCTATATCATGGATGGTGATATCAAAGGTGATGCCATCATTGCCAAACTTGCTGAAATGGGATTTGAATATTCTTCAGCAGTGGAGGCTGTGAAAGTGGTTGGTGCTTCAATAAATGATGCAGCTGACTATATCTTGAATGGCCTGGGGAGAACCAATTTGGGTGCATCAACCAGTTCTAACTGCTCCAAAGTATGTGTAAAAGCTTCTGGAAAAAGAGCTTCGTCCTGTCACAATTTTCAGGGAAAATGTGGCAATCTAACATTCTGGATCATTTTGGAACAAAAATGCAAACCAAAAGATGTAAATTTAATGTGGCAGAGGATGTTTTGAATGCGGGGTCAAAAGTCTCACCTATCATGGAAGAAAACGAAAATATCCGTCCTGATATGCATCGAGACATCAAGATCACATCAGAAATTATTACTGTTGGTTGCCCAGAAGAGCTGCATCTGGATGCAGACTGGGAGCAGCAAGTTAATAGTCTCTTACGGAAGCACTTCGGTCATTCATCCTTGAAAAGCTTCCAGAGAGAGGCTTTGGCTGCTTGGCTGTCTCACCAAGATTGCCTTGTTCTTGCTGCAACAGGATCTGGTGATGTTTATTTGCTTGTGATGGACCAAAATACATTCAGACCTAGTGCCGATTTCATATTCAGAAATAATCTCTTTTGTGCAGGTAAATCAATGTGTTTCCAGATTCCAGCACTACTGACTGGGAAGGTGGTTGTTGTGATCTCACCATTGATAAGTTTAATGCATGACCAGTGTCTAAAGCTCGCAAAACATGGTGTCTCTGCCTGCTTTCTTGGATCTGGCAACCTGACAATAGCGTGGAAAAGAAAGCGATGGAGGGAAAATATGGTTTGATATATGTTTGCCCAGAGTCGGTTTTAAGGTGAGAGTTTGACGTGTCATGTGCTGTGGCGTTATCTCTTTTGTCATTTTGTTACCGAGTGATATGGATCTTCGTACAGGCTGATAAAACCACTACAAAGTCTTGCAGCAGGCCGGGGAATTGCGTTATTTGCAATTGATGAAGCCCACTGTGTTTCGAAATGGGGCCATGATTTTCGGCCTGACTACAGGTTAACCCTTGTCTTCTGATCCCATCTTTCTCTGTTTATGTCCTTATCTGGGAGGTGATTAGCTTGGATCTGACTTGCTAAAAATGTCACGTACATTAATCATTGACACGATGGTAAATCTGCCATTTTACCTGCTATATTTCTATCTTTTCTTTCTGTAATGCAAATTGATTTTCGTTACAGTCATTTCTTCTCTCTTTTTCTTACCAGTTGCTCAGTTATTTACCATGACTGTGAACATTTATTCAGCTTTGCATGTTCATGACCCTGGTTGATAGACGGGGCAATTAAGATGATGAAAGATATAGGGTAAGGATTCTTTCCTGACAGAAGTTTTTCACATTTCAGGAGACTATCTGTTTTAAGAGACAACTTCAGCACTTCCAATATGAAGTTCTTGAAATTTGACATACCACTGATGGCTTTGACTGCTACTGCTACTAACCGTGTTCGAGAAGATGTTATTCAGTGCCTTTGCATGTCAAAGGAGACAAAGATTGTGCTTACATCATTTTACCGCTCCAATCTACGTTTTTCTGTGAGTTTGCTGTTTTCTTCTGTTCTAAGGATTGGATTGGGTTTTGTGTGTCCAGAGGAACATGCACCAGCATGATTTTGGTAGATTTGGCCCTAATATGGACCTGCTGTTAACAGGTAAAGCATAGCAGAACTTCTTCACGCTCTTACAAAAGGGATTTCCATGTTTTAATAAAATCTTATGGTATGAGAAGAAAGATTGGTGACAACCAACATCTCGACTGTGCTGAAGATTCCGATAATACATCAGTATGCTCAGAGGACGATTACTGTGACAGATATGAAGATGATGAAGCAAATTTGGTGGATAATGATAACAGCTCTTCGAGGGAGAGAGAATTGTCAGTTGAATACTTAGAAGATGAAACGGACACCTTCCAGCATGTGGATGATTGGGATGGTATCACTTTTTGTTAAAGAGGCATATCTTCGGAATTCTGATTACTGCATGATGTTTCCACCATTGCTATTTATATATGCTTGTAGGATGTGGAGCAAGGGACTTTATAAAAATTTATCATAAAATGGAAATTGTGCTAGAACTTATTCATCCTGTAATTTCACGTGCCATTCAATTGGCCCTTGCAGTTCCCTGCGGAGAATTCCATGGGAATTCTTCGGAGTTAAACCAGGAGATATTCAGTTCTTTTGAGACGTCTGATTCACCAATGGAACTGGAAGAAAGGCCGAAGCTTCAGCAAGAGCCATTAGGACATGGATCTACTATCATTTACGTCCCTACGAGAAAAGAAACTTTGACAATTGCCAAATTCTTGTGTGACTTCGGCATCAAAGCAGCAGCTTATAATGCCAAGGTTTCATTATGCATAAATTACAATTTGATGGTTTCATTGTGATGTCATTCGTGCTTCAAACTACTCCACATCTCTTGTATATCTATTCCTAGGTTTTTCACTAGATTGTTTCTTAACATGTTCACCAAAAGATTTGAATCACGTGGATAAATATCTCCAGTACACGTCTTGATTTCTGCAATGCTGCTAGAGGAGGATATATACTTGTATCTGCAGAAGAAGAGAAAAAACACGTGCATTTCAAGCTCTCAATGAATTTTTTATCTGGTATGCGTGTGCTGCCGTGTCCACCATAAATGGTAGGAATTACAACCTAGATAACGGATATCCCTCAACTCTGTTTGAAATCTTGACATTTTACTTGCAATTCAAATAATTATTCCTTTGTAGCTGATAAGATGTTTATTTCTTTACAGTTGCCAAAATCACATCTTAGGCAAGTCCACAAGGATTTTCATGAAGACAACTTAGAGGTAAGGATAAATCTCTGTTGGATTATTGTCCTCTGCAAATATAGTGCATAAGGTAAAAGGTATTAAGTGGTATGATCTGCATTTGATCCTTTGTGAAGTATCTCCTCCATATCACACCATGCAAGAGGAATAGTTCATTGAGCATCTCCTTCATAATACTGCGATTTGAGACCTGCTTTATTACCTGTCTTCCAGGTTGTTGTTGCGACTATGGCTTTTGGAATGGGGATCGACAAGTTAAATGTCAGAAGAATCATCCACTATGGTTGGCCACAGGTCAGTATCTCAATGTCTGTTATATTGCACTGATGTCCTTTGATACTGTTCCTTTTCTTTTCTTTTCTTTTTCTTACCTTCTTTTCCTTTCTAAGAATGCTTAAGTCGCACTTCTTACATATGAGTTTGAGATTCCCGGTTGAATTCACTTGCAGAGTGTAGAAGCATACTATCAAGAAGCAGGGCGTGCTGGAAGAGATGGAAAATTAGCAGATTGCAGTAAGTTCTTTGAAACTGTTCATTGTGGTTTTAGGCAATTGCCATTAGTGTTGTATATCCTTAGAAAGTACTACCTAATTCTCTACTTATAAGGAAACCCCAGTTGGCCAGGGAGGGAGAGAGTTCGATGCTATTTAAACCTCTGAAGAGTATAGAAATACATTTGCAACAAATAGATATCCACTTTATGTTGTTATTCATCCTTCATTTCTTGTGCGTCAGTTCTCTGGATGGAGAAATTTAGCTCACCTGGCTGAATTGGTTTAGTTCTTTTTCGCATTTTTTATTAGACTTAGGATAGCTTCGTACTCCTTTTGGTGAGTAGTACTGGCAGCAATGATGCACTCCACAGTGTCTTTCTCCATTTTTTATTCTGTATTTGTAAGCTACGATTTGTATTGTGTGTATCCTTACAAAAATGTCTTCTCTCCTCCACAATCAGTACTCTTTGCTAATTTAGCAAGACCACCAACTCTGTTGCCTAGTCAAAGAAGTGAAGATCAGTTGAAACTAGCATACAAAATGCTGTCTGATTGTCACAGGTATGCTTACTTAAATCTCTTTCGTTCCATTATGTCTTAATGTTTTATTTCCAGCCTTTTTTTTTTTTTCTGCTGCAGATATGGAATGAACACTGCAAACTGTCGAGCTAGATCACTCGTTGAGTACTTTGGGGAGCACTTCAGTTACGAGAAGTGCTACTTGTACATTGCTTATCCTTTTCTCTTTTATTTGTAGAATACGCTCTCATGAATTACGGTCTGTTGAGCAGCTACATCATGCCGAAAATTAAGTTGATGGTAGTTTTAGCTCCTTAGCCAGATTGATCAGATAAAATATACGATTTACCATTCCATTTCATGAAATCCTGCCTTTGCTCATTTTGGTACGTCAAATAAGATTCAGAGAAGTCAAGAATAAATAGGATTCGGGGAAGACACTTAATTTTCTGAGCTCCCTTCTATGATATAAAGTGATTTCTTTTCAAGATTATGAAGTACCTATCATTGTAGGTGCGATGTGTGCATTAAGGGACCTCCTGAGAAGCTGAATGTGAGTGAAGAAGCTGATGTTTTCATGCAGGTTCTTGCTGTTCACAAGGTTAGCTCATAGAACTGTGAGATATTAGTGGTTCATATCTGGTTAATCATCACAATATTTTGCGTTCAAACTTTCCAGTCCTATACTTTTGTTGGAGATATGACAATAACAGAGCCAGATTATTTCTTCTAATCATAGATAACTGTAACGGCATCATATTGTTTATTCTCATTGTATGAGATGTTCCACGAACATCATAGTGAAGGATAGAAAGTTCTTTCTGTCATTTTGAACTTGAAAGATATGCTTTAGATTATTTAGAGAGATGAGCATTTTCTACTCGTTTGGAGGAAAGATGAAGGGTAAAAGATAATTTTATTTGGTATTCTGAGACCATCACGTAATGATAAAGGAAGAGCAAGAGGTTTTTCAAGCTGCAGGAACCTTTCTTCTCCTGATTGTGTGAAGTTTTGCGTTATAGATGGAATTGGCATTAGTACATGCAGTTTCTGCTAGGGATCTTTCTTGTTTTCAGATAGCTTTGCTTGCAAATTATCAAGTTATTGTACAGTGACGGATGGTGATAGGTAATGTCTTAATCCCTGCGATGCAGAAACAATATGCCTTGTCTTGGGGAAACAGTGGATACACCGCCGACTCATGTGATCATGATATAATGCATCGTGGCGTCAAACAAAGACAGTATGTTGAGAAGCCACATCTGAGGTTCTTGGTCAGTAAAATCAGGGAGCAGGTACTCTCTCACACACCCCCTCCCAAACACACCACGGAACAGCCCAGCTCGAAAACCCCCCCCCCCCCCCCCCCCCCCCCCCGCGGAAAAAAAAAAAAACAACCACCCCCCACCAACAACCAAACCAAAAAAAACAACTACAAGCAGAAGCCTCCTTGAGGGAGGGGCAGTTCAAATGTAGCGTCTTCTTCCTGGCAGTTTATCTGTTCATTGTCCTTTCTCCTCTTCTTGTGTCGAAAGGGTGATCACATATTCTTAGATATGGTGGACAAATGCTTCACTGCTTGTGAGGTCTTTTTGTTAGCTTGCTCCTGCCAGTGCTAAAGTGTGACACTTGAAATGGTAAAAAAGAAGTGTGTACAAATATGTTCAATGATGAGTCACTTTCTTTTCTCTGATATGTGTTGCATATATCCATTTAATTTCTTTGTATGATGCCAGCTGTTATCTGATGTGCTGATGTTCCCCTCTGCAGTCTCCTAAATACATGGCAACTGACATGTTATGGTGGCAAGGTCTTGCTCGAGTTATGGAAAGTAAAGGATACATCCAAGAGAGTGATGAGAAGGTAAGTCCTCTTATAATGAATTAAGTTTGTCATTTTGTTGGAGAACACACAGAAAGGAGTAAATTCTGTCGTGCCATCGTCTGATAACTGGACAACACAGATATCAAGGACATTATTGTTAGTGATGGCTCTGTATAATCTCTCGGTACACTTGTCATTGGTTCGAAGCTTTCAGTTTATTGGAGGGAAACGCTTGCATGGGTGTTCAGTTCCATTAGGTTTGCACACATTGAGAGGCACTTTAGTCTTACATGTTTGGATGAACATTCGATTGGAGGTACACTTCTGCATCGTCATGGGCTAGTTAGTATTCACAACTTCCTTTTTGCAGGCTCATGTTCAGATAAAGTATCCTGAGCTAACAGAACGGGGACATGATTTTGTGGAATCACAAAGAGAGGAAAGCTTGTACATATTTCCTGAAGCCGATATGCTTCTCTCGGGGAGAAAAGGGAAATCGTTTTCCACCTTTTCTGAGTGGGGAAAGGGCTGGGCTGATCCTGAGATACGTCGCCAACGCTTGGAGAGGAGGCGATTAAACAGGAGGCCAAGAGAAAGGAAATCAAAAGGGAAATCAAAAGGTTTTGAGGCAAGTCAGAAAACTGTTCGAGGAAGGCTAGCTAAATTATTAAAACTTAAATCAAGGTGAGGTTGTCCGAGTGTCTGGTTTCATATGTAATTACAGAAGTAGGCACTGACATACATTAAATCATTGAGATGTATACTTTTTGGCGAAACCACTTTTGAATGCATATGCTTCAGCTTCAAGTAGATCGTTCTATACTTGAACACTGCATCCATCGCAGATGATTGCACGATGCACCGAAAGTGTGGTGGATGCCAGGAGTCGTGCCTCATTGGTCATGTTTCAGCTGGTGTTGGAGCGAAATCCATTTCCCGTTGATGCATCGATCGCATTCTTGAGTCTTAACACGTTGCCAAATATAGAACCCAGTCATCCAAGAGCGCATAACTGCAGTAGGTGTTCATTGTTGCTCAAAACTCGTTAGTAGCAGTCATTTCGTTGCGATTCTAGAGATTTGCAGTCAAGATAAAGAACAAAAACTGGACACTGTCCCTGGCCTCTTCATTTGATCATTCTACCAATTATGCACTATGATTGGATGGCTTCGCGCTTTAAGGAAAATTTCACATAAGGACTTGAAATGTCTTCGTTTTTTCAAATAAATATATGAAGTGAACCATATTTCAAATATGGATTTAAAGTAACTTCATTTTCTTAAAGAAGGTTTGAAGTGAATTTTGTTTTAAATAAAAGCTTGAAGTAGCCATGAAATCTCAAAAAGGATTTGGTTTGGGCATTTTCGCCATTTTCTCTTTATTTGATCTTTTCTTTTTAATTTGTCTTTTCCTTTTTTTATTTTTTTTAAAATTTAAAAAAGAAAAGAAAAAGAAAAACCCCACACACACAAGCAAGAGGGTAGTGAAGGCCGACAGGTTTGCCAGTGACCCCACCAACCATAGGTGAGGGCGTGGGGTCGCCAATGCCCTGGCGGCCATAGGCAATAGGGCTGTTCCTCTCGCTTGTGTGTGGGTTTCTTTTGTTTTGTTTTTTTAATTTAAAAAATAGAAAAAGGAAAAAATCAAAAAGGAAAAATGACGAAAATAACCTTTAGATTATACCTTTTTTGAGACTTGATGGTCACTTTAGGGTCTTGTTTGAAACTTGTTATGCCATTTTAGGCATTTATTTGAAATAAAATTCATTTCAGGCCCTTATCCCTAACTTTAAGTGATGTTGAAACATCTAATGGGCTGTACGAATGGTAAGACATAGCAGATAAATGCACCATGGATCTTTGCTGCCTTCAAGAAGATTCGTGGTTCGTTCATATGGTCGAAAGCAACTAATCTAAGGCGACCCTTCTTCTGTTTACCGGCCACAAATCCAATAGGATCATCACGGAGGCATGCTCTATGAAGCCGTGGCGCAACATTAAATTAAATGATAAATTATGACTGGATGGCCCGACAACGGGACGGCGCATCTAGTGTAGTGGTATCATAGTACCCTCCCACGGTACTGACCGGGGTTCGATCCCCGGATGCGCACAATCCCTTCATTTTGGTTCTTGTCGTCTCTCGCTTGTCTCTTTGGTGGAAGGTGGGCTTCCAAATGATTTCCGAGGGAACAGAAATTTTTTATTGGTTGGATGTAGAATTTTCCTTTTTAATAGGGGCACGATTTGGTCAAGTATTTTAGCAATAGCCATGATCGGAGAACTGTTCGTCAAGCTTCTTCTATTTTATGGGGCAAGCTGAGCTTATATATTTACTCTCTTTCTTCTTCTCCTTTTTTTTTTTTCAGAAATTTAAGGGGGTAAAAGTTATTTTTTAGGCCAAAAATACCATACCTTGTTCTAGAAAGATGGAAAGATTGAGTAGCGACCCCCCTTCTTCTATACGTGTTGATCGATTCCTGCACAGGGTCCCGTGACACAAGTTGATGTTTTTGGCACTCTTTTTAATATTAAAATAGAGCGAAGTTTATGCTTTAGGTATATTGCAGGGGAAAATATCCTCAAATGCGAAACCCTCTCATGGGACCACATTTGACTTTGTCTTCTTCAAATCAGAGCAAAAACGACCATGTCAGCTTTCTATCTAGGAAATAATTATCTGCTTCCTGATAGTCATATGTGTGTATGCATGATTATAGACAATCGAAAATGTCGCTAGCCAATGAGTTGAGTCTTTATTTGAGATTGAATTGGTTACTTTAAATTTTTATTTTAAAAAATGATCACTCGAAATATTTATTTGAGAAAATGATCTCATTTTGAATAATTAGATGAAATTTTCTCGAAAAAACATATCGTGCACGTGCTTGCTCCATTATTGTCACTGTCACCGTCACCGTCTAACCAGCACGGATCATTCCATTGCAAGTCATTGGAAAAATGAAAGATCGAACTTGCAACAGCGTTCGACCCCAAAAAAAAAATATTTGCAAGCATCGACGTATATTTGTACACAGCAAGTGTCGATTTTTTTTGGGACAATCCTGTCGCGGCGGTGCAATTTGATTCGTCCGTGAACATGAAATTCATTCGCACACGAACGAACCCGGGAATCATTTTTTTTTATTTCGAAACGAAAACCCACAAATAGATTCCATTTATTAATCATGTAGATCATGACACTTGGATGAACAACTTGGACATTGACTTCGGAGTCAACAACTTAAAGATTGGCTGTTTCTTTGCAGGATCAGATGGGGACACAGCTGAATCTGGGTGCCACTTGATCTCTGCTCAGGAGCTTCCTACAGGTAATTTTGCTTCTGCTTCTCACTCTCAGCACATTGCTCTGTTCCATTGTGTGCCTGCAAAAGCTTTTCCTGCTGGAGGGAAGTCCGGAGGAACTTCGGCTTTCAATGTATCATTAGCAGGGTACCTTGCATTTTCGTTCTTTTGTCTTCCCCGTGTAAATTTTGATGCCACAGACAGATGGCGGGAATTGCCGTTGCTGGGTTTGGTCTGTTTCATGCAAATGCTGGCAGTAAGTACCTTGGTCTATTTCATGCAAATGCTTCTGTTATATGTTGGTGCGTCTATGTTTAATATGTTGCAATTGGGTCTGTTTGCCTAGAAACAGGAAGGATAGCTGGCGCCCCTTCTTAGGTTAAAGTTCTTATTTTGCGGTTTAGGACATCTCTTTGGCGCATCTTAGCAGTAAATAGAAGCTCAAGAGTTCGTCGAAATGGTGCCACTTTAGACTGCTTGTAGGTTGTGCCCGGCGGAACCTGTGTGTCTGCCACACCTTTTAGCAGAGATGGTAATATTTTTGCATATTCTGGTGAACGTAGGATCTCCATTCCAGATCGTACGGGTAGGTGAATCTCACGAGGAGACCCATTAGATCTAAAGGTGGAAAAGTATTGTCTCGCATAGTTGGATTCATATTAAGGATCTGGGAGGGCGTAGCAGATCCACTAGTCAATTTAATGTTCTTTTGTAGTTGTAGTTGACAGCATTTTTAATAAACTACCTTGATTTGTTTGATTTCCAGAATCAAGGCCATCAGTCTCGATTCCCGCTCAATTGCATAAAGAATTCATGCAGCTCTCCTGGCATTTATTTCTTGATCAGCGGCGACGCGGTCTGTCTCCTCTGAATTTATCAGAAGCAATGTTTAACACCGCTCTTTCTTTTTGTTGTCATTTGCTCATTTCTGTTTTTGCACCTGCAGAGTACTTCCTCCAAGTCTCTTCAAACTAGTTTGATAGATGTTTTGATACAAATAAGGCAGCTTCTGCTAAATCTGAAGAAAATGCAAAACAAATAACAGATATTTGGCAGAGATACAATGCTGATGCTGCTGCTAGGATTGCTCCTGCAGTTGCTAATATATAGCTCAAAAAGGGCGAGGTATGCCATTTCATCTTTCTTGTATTGCGTCCTCCTGGCCGAAAATCCTACTTGTTTTTTCGCTCAAGTCTGAAAACTCTCTCCTTATCATGCTGATCTGTGCTAGATGTGGAGATAGGTTCTGAACTGTTATTCACGAGGATGGCTACATTAACATGTGCTCATGTTGGGGTATATTCAGATGATGGAAGGTTGGTGTCTGAAAATGTACTTTGTTGTCCAAATTTAGTGGCCTAAGTTCAAGGTTCTCACTTGTTTTTTTTTTTCTTTAACATCATATTGGAAGTAATGATATCATCTGAAACTTGCATATAGTTAGGGATGGAAAGATTACCACTTCTACCCTTCAACTTTGCTCAATATATTGTCATTCTATTTCTCTGCACATAAGCATGTAACTGGACAGCATAAAGAACATTACACTACCAGTATCTGCACGATTGGTGAAGTTTTGCGGGCACATGTTGCTTCCTCGACACAATGTTGATGAGAATGTAACTCTGAAGTGCCAGGGACGTGGGTTAAATTATGTTCCGTTTTTGTATGTAACTGTGCTGGGAAAAAAAAAACATGGTTGTGTTAGAAAGTCCAAAACCAGAAGTTTAAACATTAGTTGGAGGGTGGTCACCTGTATATAAGGATCAGACAAAGCCTTATTGCACTTGGTTGAGTACTAAAGATTGTGGATGCTTCCATTTCTAGACAAACTCACCGATTTAAGCATAAATGGTCCTGGGTTCTTGGCTTACAGAAAGAATGTCGCAGGTTTCTGTATGCTTGCAAGACGCGGAGAAAAGTATTGTAGCCGAGTTGTTGATGCTTATGTGGATCTTGACATTGCCATTATAAAGATCGATTCCCCAAGTTCTCCCCGTGCAACGGCAAAAGTTGGCTTTTCTAGTAAGCTTCGTCCCGGAGACTGGGCAATCGCCATGGGTAGCCCACTTTCCCTTCAACATACTGTTACGCTCTCGGATTATCAGGTCATTCAGCTTGTACTTTAACCAAGCAATTAATTTTTGTCTGAGTCTTTGTATTCCGTAGCTGATTGTACCATCACCAAAGTATGGATTTACAATTATTACCTGGCGTGACAGTTCCTTCCCTCTTCTTTTGGTTAATGTAGCTGTGTTCATCGCACAAATAATGAGTTGGGACTTACAGGAATGCCCATGGAGTATCTACAGACAGATTGTGCAATCAATCCAGTAACATGCAACAGATCCTGTTTTGCCTGCCTGTCTGTGATTGGTTTGTGTTTCCTTTGCTGTTGCATTCACATATTCAACCGTAATAAAAGTAGACGGGTCTATGTGCATTAGCTGCTATATCAGGATACAGTTCGGTCAAACTCCTCGACATGTGTTACATTAATGTGGGAAGAAAAGGGAGTACAATGGCAATTAGTTATAGAAGCATGAGAAATGGAAAAAGGGCGATTGTGATCTCATCCATTAGCATGCCACCTATCTGTGAAATGTTGGCCGTTACCTTCATCACCTGGATGCTTATAATGTAGAATTGTAGACCGCATATAATACAGTCTAAGTAAATAGAAGTCTAGGACTGCAATGATGGTAAATTCACATGCATGCACTTCTCTGTCCAACTTAAGCCAGCTCTTTTGCCATTAACTGCAGTATGCTCCTTTTTTTTTGGATCGAAGTGGTATGCTCCTTAACTTGACAACAAGTTGCCGTCTTTTCGTGTTTGTGAAGGGAAATTCTGGGGTCCTCTTTGCAATGTTGACGGAGAAGTAGTTGGTGTCAATGGGCCTAATACCCAAAAAAACCCCAAACTTTAGCTTTTGTCCCAATTATACCCAAAACTTTTTTTTGTCTCATAAAAAACCTCCAACTTTAGGCCCAATACCCAAAAACCTTAAACTTTAACCTTTGTCCCAATTATACCCAAAACTTTTTTTTGTCTCATAAAAAACCCTAAACTTTTATTTTTATCCCAATTCTACCGGCCTAACACCCAAAAAAATTTCACAACTTTAGTTTTGTCCCAATTCTACCAACCTAATACATAAAAAAAAATCTATTAACTTCTTTTATGTTGTATACTTCTCCTACACATTGTCGGAAGATACATAGCCACTTAAGGTGGTGTGTTTCGGATTCTACCCAGCACTCAACAACCCAAAAATGGCTAGTCGTGGAGATTTGATTATCTAGACAAATAATTTCAAATCTTGCTATCCTTGAATCCTGCTGTTTTGAATTAAAAAATTTATTGGTAAGTTTGACGAAAAAAATCAAGCCACGTAAAATTAATTAATAGTAATTATAACAGAATGCTGGTGATGGTAGAATTGGTCAAAAGTAAAAATTTGAGATTTTTTTATGCGATAATTTTTTTGGATATAATTGGGACAAATGCTAAAGTTGAGGGTTTGTTTGAATATTAGATCGGTAGAATGGGACAAAAGTAAAAGTTGTGGATTTTTTACGAGACAAAAAAAAGTTTTGGATATAATTGGGACAAATGCCAAAGTTGGGGGTTTTTATGAGACAAAAAAAAAGTTTTGGGTATAATTGGGACAAAGACTAAAGTTGAGGTTTTTTTTGGGTATTAGGCCTAAAATGTTAAGACTATGAATGCAGAAAAAGCATCTGGAGTGAGCTTTGCTGTACCGGTTGATTTTATTTCATCAATCATAAAGCCCTTCCAGAATTGTCAGTACGTTCTATTTTGGTGCTCAGAACCTGCTTTATATGTAACCATCATTATGAATTCTTCTATCGGTATAATATTCAATTGTCTCCTGTTCTCTATAATATAACAAAACAGGTGACTGATCATAAAGCAAGTGTTTCATTGATATCCTGTTGTGCATGCTGTTCTTGATCAATTGGATACTTTCTATTGCATTTTCTGTGACAACTCCAGATGTTGGATGGAAAAGAAATAGTTCGATGGCATCTGTATTTTAAGCTTAAATAATTTCTTTTGTCATTGATCAGCAACTAAAATGGTCATGTCAAATTCTTCTCCAGTATTAATTCTCCAAACTTATTTCCTAATAGAATCATCTGAGCAAGTTCTTGGTTAGAGAATTTATGATATTTCGAGCATGTTCTTTTTACCTATGTGACAGATAGTAACCTCGTGGCAGGAGGGCTGTACGACCTATTTTGGCTGGGTTATGCGGAACGTCAGTGAGGAGAACTTCAAAGCACTTCAAAAATATTACCCCACATTTCCTAATGCTAGAGAAGGTGTGTTTGTACAAAAGGTATGTCTTTATATTTATTATTCTGGAAATGTTCTCCTCTCCCCTTTCCACAATGTCATTAGTTTCCCAGAAGAGCGGCCAAATTCTGTGTACAAAATTTGCTACTGTTGGCTTTGTATAGCTATGGTCTCTCTTGTTTTCCTTAATTCATCATCTTGCTTCTCATTTGTCCTCTCTATTTTCTCATGGAACATGCGATTTGCAATTGTTCATGCAAACCTCGCTTGGAGAAAATGTTCCATCAAATAGACCGACATTACTTGTTGAATGTGCTATGATAAGGATCATACTGAATAAGCGACATTAACGCCACGCTGGTGCTGTCATTTCTTTGTGAAAGTACCCTAAAGAAAGCTCTCCCTTCAGGTGACAACTTATGTTACTTGCTTTTGAGTATCATTTGACTAATGAAAGTGTCGATCCACATGAATCGATCCCCCACTACTTTGGAGAGTGAAGCTTGTATTTTGTGTCGTCGTGGAAATTTGAAATCTAAGGTCATCATATTCTCATAATGCTGTTCAAGCTGACCTTTTAGACAAATGCATGCTTCTTATGTGTTTACATTGTCTGTGCCTTACCCATTCTTATCTTCATCAGGTAATAAAAGGATCCCCTGCGGATCGTGCTGGCATTCGAACCGGTGACGTCGTCATGGATTTTAATCGAAAACAAGTTCAAAACATAAAAGAGGTAGAAGTTTTCTTGATCTAACAAGCGTCCATTCTGATTCAGAAGTTGTTTGCTTGGCAAATCAAGCGAGCAAATAATAAATCGAACACTGGAATCTTAATCAAAGATCTCAAGTAGCGTATAACACGTTTGTCAGAATGACTTGCACTCGTTTTACTTGATGTCGGCCTATCCTCGACGTGAAATGAGGAAGGCTGCAAAGGCTTGTCAGTCCCTACATGAACTATGATCAAAAGTAATTTTAAGAAGAGGAATCTTGGATGGTATAAAAATGAAAGAAATGGAGATACTTTACAGATTATTGATACATGCAGAATGAACAAACTAAGTTCTTCACTATAAACTGAAAGTGTCTACAGTTTGCAAAGGCAGCTCAACTTCAGCTATCTGACATATTTTGTTAGTTATCATTATTGAAAACGAGAACTGAAGCACTTGATTTACCAATTTGTAGCAGATGATGGATGTTATGGGGGAGAGATCTGGAGCACCTGTCATGGTAATTGTGAAGAGAGTCACGTCTGGCAAGGAAAATTTGGTTCGTCTGAACATTACTTTCGAGGAGAAAGATGTCGCTCCTCCAAGGCCTCGACTTTGATCGAAGCATAGCTATTTGCAGCACAATCGATATCCAAAGCGACCTGTTACGTCGGATCCTTGATTTCATCAGAGGACAATAACGTGGCATGTATCGTGCCATGAAAGAACCTCGATCTCAAGAGCAGAATAAAATTTGATTTTTCGTTTGCAAGTGGAACAGTAGTTTGTCCATGGGTTGGAACTTTAGTATTCAAGCCTCAGCTACAATGTACCGAAAATGGAACAGACATTCGCTCGACGAGAGTCCCGCACAGCTACTTCAAACATGTTTGGCTGGTGCAACACGCGAACCAATTCTGATAACGTCAACTTGAAAACCAAGTGATTCAAAAACTTGCTTTTATACACCGGCCTTGCAAAATGAGCCCGCAATCACTTGAGATAGCACCAAGGAAAAGAAATCCTAACTCAACCGCAAGATTCGCAGACCGAGTCATTTCCTAAATCGTAAATCCTAAGTTTGTACGGAAGGCGAGTTTGCATTTCTCGCCATTTCTACCTCGTGTGCTTTAAGGTGGTTTTAGCATGTCACCACTAACGTATTTCCGTTCCTATGACTTGGTTATGATTTCCTTCCTTACATATTATCATGTGATTATCATTATATGCCTTGTCCAACACTCCAAAGTCCAGACAACCAACTCCATTGCAGCACGCGCCTGCTTACCTATCCATTGCAAGGACGGGACGTGAGGAAGCGAGGACACTAGATTAAGCAGCGACGAAGATGGTTCCATCGCGGTTCGGGCGGCAGAGATTGAGGAAGAAGATGGGTGAATCTGCAGTGCTTTTTGCTTCTTTCCTCGTTCTCTCGTTTCTGTTGTCCGGGTGACTGAACCTGCCGATTGAAATATTAAACTCATGCCCATTAATGGACTCCGATTGAAGCTTGAATGGCACGTTTAGCCTTTGGAGTGTGGTTTGTGTCTTGACCCCTTTGCTAATGGAAAATGATCCTGTCCGATCTTGAGTCTTTCTTTAAGCTATTGACAGAGACAGAAGCTATTTATATTTTGAGGAATAGATGACGACTTGGCAACAACTATTATATTTCAAAGCAATTAATCTAGGGTTGCGCTTTTTCCAGTGCCATCGTGGCTAAAACACTCAATTATAACAATGTTTTCACAATATTAACTTTTGTGGGTCCCACACTTTTTTAAAGCATATTCTTTTTGTGCACGGGGTATTCCGTTTATTTTCTTCTTTCTCTTTCCAGGGGTCGCACTTTCCTTCTTCTCATGTACTTTTTCGTGATTTGCTCCCTCTTTCCATTTATCGCTTCGACACTGCCAATGGCGTCGTTGACGTGGCACTCCTTTGTTGTACTTGTTTGAAGGCCTGGCAGCGATGCTGAGGCTCATAGGCTTTTGTCACGAACCGAGAGTCGATCAATCGATTTCACGATCCGTGCAGCTTTAGGATATGATCCCAAGTTAACCTTCACGATCACTTACACTCGCTTGAGGGTCGGATTATGAGACCGAACCGAAAGACACAAGATTGCATGAGAGAGTGGAGAAAATTCTGATGTATTGAGTTTTTGCCTTCGTAGCTTCTTGCTTACTTACAAGTGTTGGGTTTCATCCCCTTTTATACAACTTAAGAGAGCTTCATCCCGAGTGGGATCGGGTATCTGCAATCATCACCCGACCATTAAATAGCCGACCAGACACATTCACTTCCAGACACATTTAATACCCGACACATTAACTCACGGAAGGACCCACGTCATTACTCATGCTGGAGGAATCTCCTCTATTTGGGTACCCGGTCGTCTTGGAGAATGTATATCCGGTTCGGGCCATATTAGACTTTCCTTTCTCATCCTGCTCGATCCATAAATCGATCCGTGGATCGTCTCAGGGTCTAAGGGACTGATCCCATTAGTCGGGTCGTGATACTTTGCTCTCTTGATTTTGACTGTTCCTATTGGAAACCCTCCGGCAATTCGAGCAACACTCAAAGAGACCAAAAAAAAAAAAAAGGAAATTGAGGTAAAGCAAAAATGAGTGACGGAAAAGGGCGCAATAGGGTTGTGAAGGTACATGAAGAGATGATAGTGTTATAATCACTGGCGCTGAGACACTTTCCTCGCCACTCCTGTGTAGCAGAGGCCCTTCTTTTAGTGATTCTCAAGGCAACAATAATGGCAATGGCCAGAGCTTCGATGCCAAGGATGAGAAGGAAGACAATTTCGACAAGACTAAGGAGGTTTATAACATTAACAAGAATGATGGTGATGTTGGCAGACATGTTATTCATGGTCAACATTAAGAGGTGAAGATGCAAGCTTCCAACCTTTGGTCGATGGGGACAGCAAGCTCCGACTGAAAGCCTCTCTAGCTCAGGAACTCTCGGGGCTACTCGTCCCATCCATAATCGTTCAAAATCGAAATCGAAGCGAAAGCTTGAGAGGATTGGAATTGAGATCTCATCAATCCTCTTCAAGTCAGCCAAGGAGAGGGATGAGTTGGGAGGTCGAGGCGAGAGGCGAGGTCTAGAGCTATTTGAGATTGAGTCCGATTAGTATACCGATGGAAGCATTCAGGCTTGCGCTCGCAACAGACGCACTTGGAACCAATGATGTGAATGATAATTTGGAACTTGATTTTGTGGAGATTGCCGACTAAGAAATTCTATGATTTTTGTGTTCTTTTTCTGTTCAGATCAATTAGGTACCACCAAGGATTGAACCACGATCAGAATTGAGAAGGAATATAGAGAAGTAAAGAAGGAGGAGACAAAAAAATGGGACCACGAGAAGAGAGAGAATAAAAAAGGGACCCACAGACCAAACAAATAAGGAAAATACTTTGGTGGAATGGTAGCCAAAGGAAGCTAAAATGATAGATCCACAAAAGTTAATATTGCCAAAACACTATGATAAGGGAGTATTTTAGCCACAATAGGAGTGAAAAAAGGGCGACCTTTAATTTAATATGATCATTTTTTTTTTGTTTAGTGGCAACTTATCCAATATGATCTTTGCACGGCGCTTGTTAATTGGGGGGTACGTTGCTAGCAAGACTTTTTTTTGGGGGGGTCGAAAGGAAATTTTCATTTCACTTAAAAGAGAGGTACACCACTTTAAGATAAATATAAAAATTAAACAATGGTGGCTGATTAGGTCCCCAGCACCATCACCGTATAAGGACAACAACAACAGTATAAGTTGGAAGAACATAGAAAACGACTTGTAAAATTCAGATCCATTTCTAAAATGGAACAGAAGAGCACTAAATTTAAATCTAAATTTAGATTGGGAGAGAAGACCTGCAAATAAGATACCAACTAAGCACAAAATCACTTTCAGATAAGCCGACTGCTGAAGCAAAAAAAAAAAAAAACCGTGATCAACTATAGGAGCAGGCATCGAACCAAAGCGAGCAAGTAGATCAGGAATATCAGATTCTTATGAGATACTCACGTTTTGAACTGTCAGCTTACCGGACAAAACTCTTCACATGAAGAAGAAGTCGATGGGTGGTACGCAAAATCAACCAAGAAACCTTCAAGAAAAACTTAAGGATATAGGGAATAGGAAAGGAAGAAGGAAGGGAGAGAGACTCTCCCTCAAGAAGGTTGCTGAAGAAAAGAGGGGTTGGGCGGCGGCTTGGCGAGGGAGAAACCCTTAAGGGAGTGTGTGGGGGCAGAGATCTATTTCGGTGGGTTTCACTCGCCAGCAAGCTGGTAAGAGGCTCGTAATATGTTATTTCCTAGTTTAAATCGGAAACATAAAAACAAATAAAAAAAACAAGAAGAAATTGTACATGGTGTGGTGGTGGGAAAAGTATCCTAAATATATTGCATTGGTATTACTCAAACCTATATGCATTGATAACAATTTAGTCCATCCGGCGTATTTCAATCGAAAATCACTCATATGAAAGTCGACTGTCTTACGTGGGACGACTAGGGGTAACCTGAAATTTTTTTTTTTTACAATTTTTAAATATTTTATGAAAATTTTATTATTTTTCCTTTTTTTTTTCTTGTGGCCGACTGCAGGTAAGGAATGCCAAGCCCTTGCCTAGGTTGAGGGCTCAACCCTCGTAGTCAGGCGAGGACCGACCTCTCAACCAGCAATAGCCTGGGTGAGGGTGGCGACCCTTGCCAACGATAATGAACGAAATAACAAAAAAGAATATAAAGTAAAAAAATACAAATTTTGTTCACATTAGATCAACCGTCTCACGTAGGATTTTCGGCAACAAACGACGTCCTTATCAGCAATTTTGGTTCAAAATTGATCGAATGTACTGAATTGGTACAAACGCAAAATGTTTAGGAATAAATTGGTCCAATCGAAAGGTGCGATATCATAATACTCTCTCTCGTTTGTCTTCATGAAGTGAAATTACACCTAAATACATATTCGAAAGATTAACACTCTGTAGGAAACATTAAAAAGTGAAACAGAGTCTCCCTCAATTATGAGAAAAGAATTGGTCAGCTGTCCTAACACTCACATGTGCTTCTTGTAGTCGCTAGGGAAGGGATATAACGTGCACGTTGCAAGACATTGGACGTTGCTCTGTCGCTATTTAGCACCAAGTGTTGATTTTTTCAGGACAATTAGGTCGCAGCCGTGCAATTTGATTCGTCCGGGAACGTGAAATTCATCAGCAAACGAAAGCTGGGAGTCATTTTCTCTATTTCCAAACGGAAACCCTGCAAGTAAATAGCATTTGATCAAGGACTTCGACTTCGTAGTCAACAACTTAAGTTTGTTTTTTCAGGATCAGAAGTTGTATTTAGGTGGGAAATCCCTCATGGAGACATCAACTGAATCTGGGTATCACTTGATCTCTGCTCAGGAGCTTCCCCCAGGTAAGTTTGCTTCTGCTTCTCCTATCAGCACATTGCTCTGTTCCCATGCGTGCCTGCAAAAAATTTTACTGCTAAGGGGAAGTCCAGAGCTATTTCAGCTTTCAAGTATCATCAGCAGAGAAAGTTTTCGTTCTTTTTTGCTTGTTTCGCAAGTGTAAATTTGATGCTACAGATGGCGGGAATGGATGTAGCTTGTTGTTGTCTATTTCGTGCAGCTGCTAGCAGTACCAGTAAGTACCTTTGTCTATTTCATGCAAATGCTTCTGTTAGATGTTGTCGCATCTATGCTTAATATGATGCGATTCGGTTTGTTTGCCTAGAAACAGGAAGTATATGTAGGACACCTTTTCAGGTTAAAGTTCTGTTTTTTGCGGTTCAGGACGTCTTTTGCGTGTAGTTGCATTATGTAGCAGCTCAAGAGTTCATCGGATATGGTGTGCACTTTAGAGTGCTTGTAGGCCATACCCGGCAGAACCCATCCGGAGATAATAATGTTACTGTGAGCATCCGGCGATTGTAGGTTTCAGTAATTCCATATCCTAAGGTTAGGTGAATCTCACGAGAGGCCCAGGCCAAAATGTATTCCCTTGCATACATTGGATTCGTATGAAGGATTTTGGAGTAGGTAGCAGATCCCTAGTCGATTGGCCTAGTTTCCTAAAATAAACCCCAAACTTTAGGTCTTATTCCAACTCTGTCCCAAATATTTTTTTAATCTAAAAAGGTCACAAACTTTCACTTTAGTCTCAAATCTGCTCCGTGACAAAAAATTGCTCGAAAATATCAGCATGAGGAGGTTTCTGTTGTTCCATTTGAAGGGAAGACGCATATTCTGATGATGAACCTTGAACTGGCCCTAATAATTTTGAAGTAACTAGTGGTGATATTTGGACACGGGATAGATTTAAGAATAGAGTGAAATTTGTGATTTTTTGGACAAAAAAATGTTAAGAAGAGATTGGGATTCGCCCTAAAGTTGAGTTCAGGAATCAAGCTCTAGTAAATTTGAAATTCCAGTGAAGGTGTGGTTGAGACCCTTTTTAATGAACTACCATGTTTGATTTGAATGACAGAATCAAGGCTATCAGTCTCAAATCCTGCCCAATTGCATAAAGATTAAACGCCACCTCTCCCGGCATTTATTTCCTTGAATCAGCAGTGACACGGTTTGTCTCCTTTCTAATTTTATCAAAGCAATGTTTAACACCACTCTTTTCCTCTGTCATCATACGTTCGCTTCTATCTTTGCAACCTGCAGAAGTACTTCACTCCCAGTCTCTTCAAAGTTGGATTAAGTGTTATGATACAAATAAGGCAGCTTCTGCTAAAGCTGAAGAATATGCGAAGCCAAAAAATTAAGGGACATTTTGGCAGAGATACAATTGCCGATGCTGCTGCTAAGATTGCTCCTGCAGTCGCTAGTGTATGCGCTCCAAAACGAGGGCGAAGTATGCCATGTCATCCTTCTCTTATTGAGTTATCCTGGCCGAAAATCTTCTGTTACAATTTTTTTTTTTTTTTGCACTAGTCTGATAAGTCTCTCCTTATCTTGCTGTTCAGACGTAGACGGAGA